>BMAC01000498.1:371820-384864 GCA_014905375.1 Phtheirospermum japonicum
TAAATCATCATTAATATTAAATATTATTTATGAGATCAATTCAAATAAAAAGGCATTGAATCATAATAATATTTGATAGATAAAACCTTGATAGACAATAAACTAAATACTAAATTATGTTGTAATTTTTATATAATCTAACTAAAAAAGTGGTCAAATTACTTTTGAAAAAAAGTGACAAATTTAATATTATTTGACTTACAATTAAAATAAAAGCGTAAAATAAAATAACAAAAACCTCACAATAAAAACCAAAATAACATAAAAGTGATTAGATAGATAGATAGATAGATAGATTTAAATGATTTTATTATTTTTTAATATTAATTAGGGTATTTATCCTAATTTTATTAAGTAAATTCCTATATAATTAAAAATAGAAAAATAATTCTACATGACTTTTTTTCTATCTTACATGTTTTTTTCTTCTTCTAATTATTAGATAGATAGATATAATTAAATAATCTTTTTATTTTTAATATTAATTAGAGTATTTATCCTAATTCTATTACGTAAATTCCTATATAATTAAAAAAAAGAAAAATAATTCTACGTGACTGTTTTTTCTCTTACATATTTTTTTTAATTATTTGCACTATCCAACATGAATTGTAGGTCAGCTATCATGTGAAAATAACTTTTTTCTTCCTCACAATGAGCAAATGATAGTATAAGTATTAAATTAAATATAAACATTACAATGGAGTTGAAACGATTAGTATGTAAAATATAAACGCATACTTAATAGAATAAACTCAAATTTGAACTTCAATCAAAATTAAATGTGACATATGTACTTTCAAAATTATCGCATTTAGCAAAGTTTGCTTTCAAAGGCGGTCTTTCCCTTTTTTTCTTTCTATTTTGGAATTAGTTGATATTTTTCGAAATCTATTGTAATTGACGCCATAGTGTTCACTCCACTTAGTGTTGGGTTTGCACTTATATTGTTTTATGCGGTTTCAGAGATAATAACAGAATTCATTAAGTTATGAGATCAATTTAAATGAAAAGGTGTTGAAATAATATTTTATAAACAACATGTTGATGACCAATAAAAAATAATATCATATTATATTGTATTGTGCATTTTTGTATAATTTAATTAAATAAATTGATCAAATTATTTTGAGAAAAAATGACAAATTTGATATTGTTGGATTGAGAATGAGAAAAATAACGAAAAAACGTAAAAAGAAAACTTATAATAAAAATCAAAATAACATATAAGTGATTATATAAATATAATATATACGTGTGTGTGTATATATAATATTACTTTTTTATTATTTTTTAATGTTAATTAGAGTATCTATCATAATTATGTTAAGAAGATTCCTACATAATTAAAAGAGGAAACTAATCCTAGTTGGTTTTTTAATTAAAAAAGGAAACCAAATCATCATTAATATTAATTAATGTATTTATTATAATTATATTAATAAAATACCTACCTAACTAAAGAATTATTTTGCTTGAATTCTCGAACAAATTCAGAAGTTAAAAAAGGCCTGTTCTCGAAATTAATGTTTTTTTACTATCAACATTATTTTGGTAATGTTGACTTTATTTCTTATATCTATTATTATGATTTTTACTATCAACATTAATTTTGCGGAATATTAATTAACCTAATAATTGCAGATTTTTTAATCGCATAAAATGAAATGGACTAAAGATCCGCCTGCATAAAAGGTCATATAATAAATTCTCATTTCAGTCATTATTAATAAAACTTCGATCTATTAGATTGTGCAGATATGGAAAAAAATAGACAACAACAATTCAAATCAACGATAGCTATTAATAATAAAGAAAAGAAATGATATAAACAAACCCAGGACATTTCATATATTATTAGAGATCCGATCTATAACAGTGTATGAAGATCTGCAAAAATAATCCAACAAAAAAGTTTGAGAATTGATATTACGAAAAAAAACAACCAAAATCATGGAATAATAAATCTGCAAATAAAAAAAACCAATAAACAGATGAAAACCCAAACGTCAAGATCGAACAAAGAAAATTGAAATTGGAAAAAGATGAAAAAATCGCAAACGATCGAATAATGAATATGAATGATTTGAAATAGATATTTGGTTATTTGGTTAAATAAAAAAAATAGATCGAAAAAATACATGGATTGATTCAAAATATAATATAGAAAAAATTGTTGAAGGATGAAAGAGTTGTTTTTTATTCTGGATGGCGAGAGAGGGGGGAATAAAATGAGATGAAAAATGTGTGAATGAAAAATAATGGAAAAAATCCTTATTTATACCCAACTAAAAAATCCCACTTTAGTAACAAATTAATACGAACCATTAGAACCTGCCAACTAATAAACCGAACCTATTCTTAGATCACACATGTCATCCGGAGCTACTGCTGATTGACACCTAGATTTGGGTGTCAGCAGCATTAACAAATAGGTGAATTATTATTATTATTATTATTATTATTATTATTATTATTATTATTTATTTGAATTACTTTATTTTCAAAGTAAGTATGTTCATGTCATAAGTTTGACTATTTAAAAAAATTAATATAAATATTTAACTTAAAACTGGATTTAAAATTAATTGATAAATTGGGACTATTTAAAAAACTAGTGACAATTTCTCCAATTAATTATTCTCTAAGTACCATCTTTAACTTCATGTCACATACGACATATATAACATTGTAATAATATCAATAAAATAACTTTTACAGAGTTTGGACATAGGTGCGACAACTAGTTAAATGTTCGTATATAGCCTCCAAATCCATGTATCAATCGATTTTTCATTCCCCGTCATGACAATAGTCGTACATGTCACATGTCGAATTTCTCCCATTATAAATTCTACCCGAAGCCACTTAACTTTGTTCTTCTACTGATATATGATCATTAATTTCTAATCATCTATTATTTATTTTAAGGTATCAATTAGTTTATAACTTAATGAGTGGTACTTTATTAGTGATAAACAAGTACAACCACTTTTATTTCGTACATCCAAAAAACCACTAAAAAGTTTTTGTTTTTTTAATAGTTTTTTCATCCCATGTCAGCTACCACATCAAATGTAAAAATCACATTTATTTACAATCTTTTTTTTTATCACAATAATTGAACCCATCTAAAACTTTTAATGGTCTTGCCATCTATTCACATATCAATATATATATTCCTATAAAAATATCATTACTTAGAATTATAATTAAGTATTTATATGTATTTTTCTTATTCTTAATATTTTATAGATGCCTAATTATTATATGTTGTCAAATATAATTATTTGATAAAAAAGTAATTACTAAAAATTCACGTTTAAAATTGTAAGGAGTATCAAATAATACATGAGAATAGTATGGAATAAGGATCGTGAAATAGTAACTTAAATAAATTAAGATGCATTTATAAGAAAAAAAATGAAAACAATTGTTGGCTTTTACAAGATTAACGACTATTTTGTTGGAACACAACTTATTTGCAAAAGACAAAATACATATCGGCTAATTGAATTACCTTTATAGCATCTTCAATGCAATAATGTTGAAAGTGAGAAAATTAACATATGAAATAAAAATAATTATGTGTCACATTAAAATAATTATGTGGCACATTAAATGCTTGACATTGTCAAGAGCAATGTTAAATTCTAAACATTACTCTTGACAATGTCTACAATTAATTTTAAAGATATCATCCAATCATGTTATTTCTCCCTCTTTATTTCTTCTAAAAATAAATAAAATAAATAATCACATATATATAATATTAACATTGATGCATTGTAAAACTTTTTTATAAAATGTCAATGTCATTTGCCACATATGATCAATTAACACTATTGCATTGGAAATGCTCTTATCCTCTATCATATCAGTATGCATATTAATTTTCATTTGGAAAATAAATATGACCTTCCCCAAATATTATTCTAAAAACCTTGTCATCGAGGAAACCCTTTTATAACCTAGTTTCCAAGTATCAGTCTGATTATGTACGAAGTAGCAATTCACATTCTCGGTGCTAAAATACAACAAAATTGTCAAATTCCAACGGAAAATATCCGTTGGATTTCAATACAAATTTTCGTTGGAATGCCTAATTCCAACAAAATTTCCAACGGAAATTAGAATTTGCGTTTAAATTTATTTTAAAAATTGACAATTCCAACGAAAATTAACCAATGTAACTTCCATTGAAATCTGTTTTCTGTAGGAATACCGTCAGAATTTGGTGATTCCAACGACAAATTATATTCCGTTGGAAATTTTGTTCATTCCAACGGAAATTTGTATTGAATTCCAACGGATATTTTCCGTTGGAATTTGACAGTTTTGTTGTAGTTAATTGACCTTGAACTGACCAAGATTATGGTCGAATCAACTAAATACTAAAAACAAATCCTCAAAAAAAAACGTCAATACTCTTGTCAAACCAAATTAACGGACTATTCGACGAGCCGAAATCTCATATTTAATATAGAAATCAATACATAATAGTTAAAAAAAATCAACAAATCATAATACAAAAATTAATAAATCATATATGAGTTATAAATTTACGAAAAACTAATACTTACAAGTATATAAATCAATATATCATAGCATCAAATCAATTATAAATATAAATAAAAGATTTACGAGAAAATAATACTTGCGAATATACAAATCAATACAACATATCATAAAAAATAATACATTAAAATAACAGATCAAATTATCATAAGTTATGACTCGTCATCTAGCCTTTTAAACACAAGTTTTGACGAAAATAAAAATGTTTCCCGTTTAAACCCGTCAGGAGCCAATGGTCCAGCTATATTCCGGGCCCCACTAATTTATGTATTCGTCCAATCCGACGTGCAAGAAACATGTTTTAATTGTCCATTATAAAAAGGTCATTGTGTATAATCCTCCCATGATATGATTGTTCATGTGTGGTTGTCTTTCAATCAAAAAAGAAAAGGACAATAATTGATTGCCCATTGATGTTAATATTAATTAGATATAACTTTTTTTAAACATCGTCGAACAATTTAAGACGTAGACTGCATTCATATGAAGCATCGAAACAATCACAACCACATATGACTTTGTGGTTCTACTACTAATTTTGATCGTTCTACTACTACGCGCGTTAAATGGACGAACATGCATTAAAAAGGTGATAATTACAAAACGCCATTGAGGTTTGTGGTACCTTGAAAAAATTACAAAAACCACCCTAAGGATTATAATGACCCCAACTTTATGATGTAATCAAATAATTTGTTATTACACCCCTTATAAATAGTTCCAACTTTCGTTACGACTAGTAATGTTTAGAAAAACTAAAGTATGTAAATGTAAAATGCAAAAGTAAACATGGAGTTGTTTGTAATATATAGAGAAGTTGAGTGGTGTAACTGCAAAATATTTGATGACGTCGGCAATAAAGACGAATGTAACCTCAATGGTGGTTACTGGAATTTTCAAAATGCACAACCACACATCAATTGTTTGTGTACACAAGTATCTATATGGTACACTCCATCACCAGGAGGGGAAAGAAAAATAATAAATAAAAATTTATAAGGGAAAAAAAATAATTTTGATCTTCCTACGGTCAAATTGCGGTTATAAGAGCTCACTCACACCATTGCCCTCAACAGCCACAACGAGCATTAGTCGCAGCTTGAAAAGTATCAATATATATATCATCACCAGTTTTTTAAGGTTTCTGAGCTCCCTCGAGTTGAGGATCCGTCTGATAGTAGACAATATCGCCGGTGTCACTCACATAGTGATCCTTCTTCATGCTCCTTAAAAGAACTCCCAATAAGTAGAGAGGAAGTGGGCCCGACTTTTGAGGCTCCCGATAATACTTGCCTAGTACGGGCTTAGCTGCTTCGGTCTGCATACAATAACGTTATAGACAATCAGGGGCTTCACTTCTTGTTAATTATAAGGGTTAATTGCAAAAGCTACCCCTTAAATTTTCTAATTACAAAAAACCACTTATTTGTAATTTTGAAGGATAACTGGGTTTTTCTTTTGGTAATTAAACTAAACCTGGGGGGTAGTTTTGCAATTATCCCTAATTTTGACTTTTGATTGCGAAATCGACACTTACAGCTTCAATCAAATGGTAGTGTGGGATTTGAGGGAAGAGGTGATGTATGACGTGGGTCCCAATGTCGTGGTGGATGTTGTTTATCCATCCGTAATCACGATCAAGCGTCGTGAGCCCGCCTCTTAGATAACTCCATTCCTATTTTACGAAATACGAAAATGGTTGAGTGAAAAAAGCATTATGGTATAGACAAGTAGAAAAAAAAAGGGCGTATTTGCAAATACTAAAAAGAAAAGGTGATTGTAGGGGTTTGGCTGAAAAATAAGTAATCTTTAGTGTTTTTAAATGCCATTTTCTGAGTCTTGCATAATTCAATCAGAATCTAACTTTATTCAACTTTTAGTTTCTATTTACAAACATTAACAACTTCTAATTCTCTTGCAACTTTCTTCTACAATAAATCAACTTTTCAAAAAAAAAAAAATTAAAAAAAAAAGTTAATTTATACCTTTCCGCGGTACCAAGGAAGCTTCTCGTCATGGCCATGGTGATGTAAGTAGGTAACCAAGTCGAGCCACATTACAAAACCCTAAAAGCCAAAATTCAAACACAAAGCTCAGAAATCGAATGCGAAAAGAAAATAAATATACGAAAAAATTTATATATAATCAGTATAGAAATTGAAAGAACATTAAGTCGAGTTATACGAACCAAATAAGGTATGCCATATAGTTTGAGCAGTTGGACTGGGCCCAAAACGAAAGATAATCCGGCGAGCAATGCAACCATTGCCGTCCAACAAACGGTCGATGTTATTATATCTTTACGCTCGTTTGGTACGAACAAATCGCTGTCTGGGTGGAAATGAGATCCCGTTTTTCCTGGACTTCTACTCCACTGTCATCAAACAAGAACAATTAATCATAGAAGCTTGATGTTTGGCCTAATTACAAAACAACCCAGTTATCTTTCAAAATTACAAATAAACACTAAATGGGTTCTTATTTTGCTAATTAGAATACATCTAAAGGGCACTTTCGTAATTAATGATTTAATATGTTGAAGAAGTGAGTAGCTTACCAGATAGATGGGATATGCCAGCATAGGAAAAGGCAATGTGAACCTCAATTTCTTGGTAACATTATCCAAACTCTTGTAAATCTTCTCAGGCAACTGAATTAAATAAAAACATAAAGGAAATGGTATTAAAAATCCTGTCTTTTTCCGACAATTCATCAAGATTTAAGCTTAAATTTGCAAATAACTTACAGGGTGCCAAGATTCATCATTCTCAACATGACCATGGTTCTGATGATGTGTCCTATGACTAATTCTCCTACATTTAGCCAACAAATCAACCAAAAAAGTAAAAGTATTAGATTCATTATAGCTTCTAGACAAAAAGATTTTTACCTATAAATAAAAGAAAATAAATATATATATATACCATCCATGATAGGGCACAAGAATTGAAGAGTGAAGAATATGACCAACAACACTATTCAACTTGGGGTTACTTGAAAAGCTCCCATGCCCACTGCACAACATCAAGAAACATCAAAATCAAACCATAAAAATCTCAACTTTAGCAATCCAAACACTAATTCACTTAACAAATTAAATAATTTTATAATAAATAAATACCAGTCATGGCCAAGAACAAAGAGAGCCCAAAACATAGTCCCCTGAGCAAACCAATACAAAGGCCAAACAGCCCAATTGTTGAAATAAGCAGCCACAGCAGCTAACCCAAAAACCACAGCTATATCTCTTCCAACATAGCTCATAGACCTCCATGGATCCTTAACCCAACAATGCTTAGGAATAGCCGCCTTAATATCCGACACCTTAAATGGCGGCGGCGCAGCGGGGTCAAAAAAACCCTCTTTGCCATTAATTACCGTTTTGCCCTCGCCTTCATTCTCCTCTTCTTCAACTTGCTGAACTCTCAATGGGGCGCTCACTTTCAGAACCCAATTCCTCTTTTTATCAATACCACTTGACAAACAGGATAAAGAATTAATCCCTTGATTTTGTATTGAAAAAAATCTCAGCTTTTTGGAATTGGAGTTCAAGAAAGCTTGGCCATGGCCGGTTCTTGGTTTAGGGTAAAGCCTTGGGAGTGACCTTAGACCACAATCTGATAAAACCCAACTGGCCATTTTAGAGAAAAGCCCAAAAAACCCAACCAAGATCTCACCTTTTAAAGCTTTCTCTCACTTGTAGTGAGAGAAAGAAACGTGTGGACTCGAGGGTTTTTGCAGATTAATGTGTTAATATGTGTATCTGTGAGAGTGCAAGTTGAGAGCAAGAAGATAATAGTTGTGTGGATTTTGTTGTGGTTTGGGTTTATATACACACGTATATATTGGTCTCTCTTTCTTCCCACTTTCGCCCGACCCATGAAGAAATTGGAATGGAAAAAATGAGTTTTAATCAATTCCAATTTCTGGTTGGGACTTGTGAATCTTTATGCACGATTAGGTCGGTGAGCTTGGTCATGAAGATTTCCTAAGGTTGTGCCTATTAAGGCTATTATTTCTAAATTTAGAATGTTTTAGTAAATTAAAATCTTATATTTTAGATATTTTCTATTATTAGATTTTGTAATTTTTAATTTTCATCCTAACAAAGCTTCTGAAAATCGGACCCTTCATCAATATGGTAAAATCACGTGATTAATGGTTCACTAGTTCGACTATGGGCACATCAATGTAATTAATTTAAATATTTATATTTTAAGTATATATAAATACATAAACATTACAAAATAATATTTAAAAAATTTACATCAATATAATTGACTATATTAATTGACAAATTCTAGGTTGATCAAGTTTCTAAATGTCCCAAATCTTACTAGAATAAATAAATTCTAAATATAAAATCCTAACTGAATATAGAAATAAAAGATTTGACAAGACTAATCTCATTTTCAGATTTTCTCAAATTCTATTATTACTCATCCCCGAATATATTTGTTAGAGAGTAGTATTGAGAAGAAAAACTAAAAAGAAAAAAGAGTACTTTAATAAAATTGGTATAATCATTCAATTTGAATTAATTAAATTATGCGGACAATTCTAAAACAAGAAAGATAACATAATCTTTTATTAGTCTATAATTTTATGTGGAACTATTTGGGTGGCAGATAGTATTTTATAAATAACGAGTCACTCCCTATTTTGATTTTTCCCGTGTATTGTCTATCGAATATACCGTATTAAAATCATTGATCTCTCAATTACTTTATTGAGTCCAATTTATTTGAATATCCGAGAAATGTAATTCTATCAAATAATAATATTTTTTCCCTGAAAACTATATACTTCTCATCAAAGAAAAATGACACTAATAAAAATCGGTCAATACTCAAAAAGCATTAACGTAAACGCATACAAAATTAACATTTTTTTAATTAATATTAAAAAAAAGTTAGTGTACCTTGTGTGAAATTTAACTCATAAATTTTGGACGGTAGAGTATTTTAAAAGTGTGACGTAACAAAGTGTTGTGGGCGTGACTCAAATAGTCACCACTATTATATGAAATGAAGAGGATAAATAGGATTTCGATCCCAGTAATAATGATACTAATGAAAAATCATGTTTTGACCCATTTCCAAACGCGTGAAGGTGGAAACAAAGGGCTTACGTGGTCAGAGTTGGCTCTCAAATATATTATTATCGTATAAAATGATATCGTTTTCATGTTGAGATTGAAATGATGGCTGCAAAAGAATGAATTTAAGGTCAATTTAAAACATGTTACTAATACTTATGTTTATGAATTGAGGGGTCAATTCTGTAATTGTCAAACGTGGTGGGGATATCAAATGAAAGAAAGAGAGAGCCCCTGTTAGATTAACGGCCAACTAAATTAGGGGATATAAAGCATTCTAGCATGGACCAAGTGATGCATCCGGTCCCACACTAAATGTGAGAGAGTCCTAGCAGATTTTGGACGGCCTCAAATCCATGTGCTTACGCAGAAACCCTATTTTTCTCTTTCTCAATTTCTTTCGTATTCTCCATCACTCCTCCGCATAAATCCTGCCTCGCCAGCCAGCCACAACTTTAGTTTCGATTCTCTTTAGAGCCGCCCAATCTGCTGCCATGACTGCTGCTATTTGCGTATGGCATATTGGGAAAATCTCAAAACCACTTCCTCGCTGTCGAATTCGACGTTTTCCAGAATTTGGAGTTGAACGTCTATTTTGAGTCTTTTTTTTTTCCTGGATTTGTTCAGATTTTTCGCATTTGGAGTGGTTCGGATTGTTGTTATCATTAAAGTTTTTGCGTCATGGAGCTTTAATATGTTTTGGCCTACAAAATCAAATTATTGCATATCAATTGTTTGCAAAAATGCCCGAATGAAAATTTTACATTAGTTAAGATCTTATTATCTTAAGATCATGAATATGTAGTTTGCGATGATATGTCCATGTTATGTGTGATGATATGTACATTATTTATGTAATGATATGTGAATATCTTATTCTATTTTCCTAGTACTGATGATGAATATATATATATATATATATAGTCTGTGATGATATGTGCGTGTTTTGTATGATGATATATGCATGATATGTGTGATGATATGAATATACGTTTCTTTTCTTTCTATTTTTTGGATTATAGTGAATATATGTGTAGTTTGTGATGATATGTTCATATTTTATGTGATAATAATCTTATTCTTTTCTTTTTTGGGGGGGTTTCAATATTGAACCTTGGACATATAAGAGAAGGACATCTATTTAAAATAAGAAAGTAATTCGTGGACTGATTATTGGACAGGGATTACTGTTGAATATATGTGTAGTTTGTGATGATATGAGCATGTTCTGTGTGATGATATGTGAATATCGTATTCGTTTTCCCTGAGACTTGTGATGAATATATATGTAGTTTGTGATGAGATGTGCATGTTGTGTGATGATATGTGCATGACATGTGTGATAATATGTGAATGTCTTATTTTTTTCCTTAGGACTGAGATGAATATATATGTAGTTTGTGATGATATGTGCATTTTCTGTGTGATGATATGTACGTGTTCTATGTGATGATATGTGCATGATTTGTGTGATGGTATATGATATCTTATTCTTTTTTCATAGGACTGACGTATATTCATGTTATGTGTGATGATATATTCATGATTTCTATGATACTATATGGATATCTTTTTTTGGGGTGGTGGGGGAAGATTACAGATGAATATATATGTGTGCATCATGTATTTGACTCCAGATTGTTCAATTCCTATGGGTATTTATTTCATGGTAGAGGTGGCAAGGAATATTTTGTTGTTGTTTAGGTTTAGTTTGAATATAGTTTATTTGTGTTTTCCACTAACATGTTTGAGTTAATGAACGAATATGATAAAGGGAAGGGGAAAGAAATCACATCAAAGTAAACAAAATGGCAAAACCGGATCTCATTTCAACTTCTTAAATATCCTTCAAGGTTAAAATATGTCACAATATATAGAGACATCTGAATAAAATATAAGCAAAGATCGAGCTTCTTTCTTCAGAAAGTCGAATAATCTTATTTATGAATAATGCTTGTATATAATGTTGTTGTATTTTTAAGTTTAGTGATTAAACATTGTGAAGAGAGTGAAAGGTGTTCACCATAAGTCATGTCATGTTATTTACTCATATTCATATTTGAGTTAAATTTTTTTTGCCTCCTGAACTTAGGGCGTTTTTACACTTCACCTTCTGAACTTTTTTTTGGTGCAACTTGCCTCCCGAACTATACGAAAGTTGCACTTTACCTCCTGAGTTCGTTTTCCGGCGAATTTTCTGGCGGAAGGTGACACACACGCGTATGTTGAAGGGTAAATGCGTCTTTTCATCCTTCCTTCCCCCCCGCTCAAAACCTTAGACGCGTGAGAGCCAACCACAATTCCCAATTTCATTACAATTAGGGTTTCTGAGAAACGAAGCTCTCCAATTTCATCCCTAAATCGCGTTCAATCAATAACTCACATTGAAATCCATAAATTCACATTATCGGTGCAATGGGTTGGAAAATACGAGAAGAAGATGCTCCTGATTATGGTAAGTCCGTGTGTTTTCTTGTACGGGCCGAAAATAATTTCATCATCAACAGGATTTTCACAGTCACTATCATCAAATTTTTCTGACAAATCTGAATCTGATCCCATAGATTGTTCATCATCATCATCATCAGAATCAAGTTCATCAAATATGAAATCAGTTGCATGCATTTTCTCACCCACATCAACCCCTACATCTGCCTCTGCCCTATCAACACTATCATCTGCCTCTACCCTATCAACATTATCACCAACAAAGTTTAAGGCTTCATGAACAGTTGGAAAAATCTGAGAGCTACTTTCAAGAACAACTGATTGACTATTCTCTGCATGTTCTACAAAAACCCCCACCATTCTATTTTCATCAGCAAAATTTACCACATTAATAGCATCAATGTCATTCATAATTGGGTAAGCATCACTGCAATCATTAACACCACCTTTACTGCAATGAAAAGCAATGAATTTACTCAAACCTATGTCTGCAGCCATTAAATTTAACTCTATTAGTGACATCTCATCTGGATCACAGTCATCAATGTGGCTGATCTTGCCATCCAAATACACCTTCTTGCCCAGGTCAGCAAACCTCCCAGAATGATGAAGTCTAATGGTGTAGTGCTCAGAATTAGAACATGTCAAGATAATGTTGTGATCAAAATAAGACTTATATAAAAACAAAACCCTAAAAAGCACCCACTTTAATAATGGAAAACAACTCAATTTCTAAAACAGTAAAGAATCCTATTTTGTGGGGACAAGGGTTCACGGGTAAGACTTCAATACACTCACCAACCAATTACTTTAACCATTAAAACACTACTTTGTGGGGACCGAAGGAAAAAACTATAAATAGACAAGAATCCTTTCACAAAAAAAAAAAAAAAAACCACGCCCAGAAAATTTCGAGTTTG
>BMAC01000498.1:396287-417961 GCA_014905375.1 Phtheirospermum japonicum
GTGTTTATGACTTTTGCCTTCTTTTGGTTTTGGGAGAAATTAACATCGGCATCTGTAGCAGCAGCGAGGACTTCATCGTGCAGGCAAGGTAAAGTCTCGGGAACCCTAAAACAACAAAAAAAAAATAAAAAAAAAATCAGAAATTTTGAAAAACTTTAAAATAATAATAGGAAAAAAAATTTGCGGAGAGACAGGATGGGGAAGGAAAGGGGAGGAAGGATTTTACCTAAATTCATTATCAGATGCCAAAAGTGATACGAAAGCAAATTCATTCCCATTGACCTAGAAAATGTAAAGATCATCAGTTTTCAAGTCATATTATTGATACGATGGAGATTCAAGTATCAGAAACTACGAGAAAAATGGACAAAATAACAGCAGTAATCAAAAAACCCCCTTTTTGGCCCTGTTTGGCAATTAGTGAATAGCTGATAATATAGGTGATAGCTTGGTTTGATTAGCAGTTTGTATAGAAGTGTTTGGTAAATAGCTAATAGTTGATAGCTACTTGACGGTGTAACTAATAGTTGATAGCTACTTGGCTGCGTAATGTTTGTACTAGCATTCATTGGGATTCTGAATCCTGGTATTCAGAATCTCCGGGTATTCAGGATTTGTGAATAGTTCTTGCTTGTTATATTCAGAATCCTTTACTTTGTACTGTAGATATCAAATCATGTCCGAAAAGTGGATGACAATGTATTATTATATTGTAATTTGATGTCAAATCTTGGGTAAAGAGTGAATAATGTTGTATTATAATATATGACAAATAGGATAGTATGCGATAGAGATTTGGTGTAAGAAATTGTTGGTTGAATATTTGATTTTGAGTCTCAGATCAAACGAGTATCTAGTATTCCGAACCCTAGGTCAAACAGGCAATGACCGATAAGGACATTGCCGCAATTTATTGTTTTTTTTTCTTAATAATATTAATTTATATGGTTAGTATATTAAATAATTATAACATTAAAATAAGATTAGTCATTAATTTAATATTATTAAATATACAAATTTCTTGAGTTGTTAATTTGGAAATTGTTAAAATTAAATAGTACAAATTGATAAATATTACTAATAGGTAATTAATAAAATACTTGTAAGCACTTTTTGTATGTAAATTAGTTGAGATATTATGTAAATCATTTTTAACTTGGTTCTGCAACAGGAGATTATTTCTTCAGCTAAATAAGAAACATAGACAATTATAAATGCACGTATACAGAGAAAATAAAATTTGACAAATTCAGGAAAATACATGCAATAAAGTATAATCTTAAAATCAGATATATCTTTGTTAAAGGAACCAACCAGAGTAATCTGCCCTTTATCAGAAGCGCTCATCGTCTTGTCCATATTGGTCTTGAAATTCCACCTCAGCACTGACATCATCGACGTGTTGCCCAGCAGTTCGAGCTCTGGTAAAGACCTAAAAGATACAGATCATAATAAAATGTAATAATAATACAGATAAACAGATAAATAAATTAAATAAAAATAAAAAATCAATAAACTAAAAAGTTTACCTAATTTCAATTTCTCCGGTTTGATAAACTACTAGGAGTCCACATTTATCTTCATCTCTCTTGAATATCGTCGTCCAAGAACACAGTTTCTCAAGTTTCAATTCGTGAACAAACTTATCACACCCCTAAAAAATTAAGAATTCCTCATGAGAGAGCAAAAAATATATATATTGGCAAAAAAAATAAAAATGGTTTAAAGTATGAGAGCACCTGAATGAAAGACTTTATAGGGTAAAAGTAAAAAGCTTCCTCGCAACAAAGTAAAATATGAGATGCCAAAGTCCCGCGATCTAAATTCGGAGATCCCACAACTTCAACTTCCGATAAATCACTCTCACTTTGAGGACTAATTTGCAAAATCTTACTCTCAGCTTCAATCGAATCATCGTTGGACCCTTCAGCAAGAGGATGCTTCGCATCTGCACTCAAACCAGTCAAAGATGGTGTAATTCGAGTATGATACTACATAAATTGTAAGGATAAATTACAAATATTACCCTTGAGGTCTGTAGTAGTCTGTACAAAATATCCAATTATCATTTCAAAATTACAAAAATACCCATGAGGTTAGATTTCGTATTAAAATTAAGGGACTAACTGTAATATTATTATAAACGTGAAGGGTTGTTTTGAAAACAAACAAACAAACTCAGGGGTAATTTTATAATTATGAAAGATAGCTGCTACTACTACTACTACATATATTATTATTATTATTATTATTATTATTATTATTATTATTATTATTATTATTATTATTATTATTACTATTATTATTATTACTACTACTACTACTACTATCTAAAGGGTAAATAATTGGAAATTAACGCAAAATTGTAAGTAAACAGTAGCATACTTGCCTAATAAATACATGCTTATTGCAGTAGAATTTTCTTTTGGATGCATCGGTAGTGAATTGATCATATTCCCCGTGGTGCTATCCAACAAGGCCACGCGTGCATCTCTGGTCAGGACAATAGCAATCTCTTTTGCAGATTCACTTTCAGTTCGATTATCATGAGGAGATTTAACAACAAGAGAAATGACCGGTGACCGTGAACTAGCCATGCAGTCTGTAACAAATAGAACCGAAGGTGAACTAGTATTGAGCACTGCGACCTGTAATAAGGCAGTTATAATTAAAATTACATAAGTATGGGTTAACAGACATATATTAAATGGTTAATTACAAAAATACCCTTGAAACTCAATTCCATTAATAATAATAATAATAATAATAATAATAATAATAATAATAATAATAATAATAATAATAATAAGTCGGTACTTGTGATTTTGATAAACTAAAGGGATTTTTTATTTTATTTTTTTGGGTAATTATGCTAAACCTCAAGGTAAAAATTTTTAATTTACCTTTCCACAAGCAAATCCCACAACAAGCGTAACCCCGGATGTTGCAAATTGTAACGCACAGACAGGAGAATTAAGAAGGGTATATATAGTAGAACAATGATTTCTCTCTTCAGGTAAGTAATGGTGAACTGCAGATAAACTACATTATGGTAATCATATATCTAAAATGTCCGATAAGAAAAATTAAAAAAGGAAAATCACAACACCACATGAATATGGAGACCAAACCTTCGTGTTTGGTTTCAGTGACAATAGTAACTGTTGTTTGATCCGAATTTCCTTGTAGCCTATAAAGAAAAATCTGTAAAAAGATTAAAGGGAGAAAAAGATATTTACAAGTTGACAAGCAAAAAAGTAACACTATTTCTTACCACACCATATTCGTTGCCAATAGCTAAAGTTAAGTTAGCAGAACAAAATTCCAATGCTGATATTGATGCACTCGCACCAGCAACTTCAATACTCTTTATCTGCCAGTACATGAGATAGAGTTTTTGAGTGTGTGACAAAAAATATTACGGATAACTACAAAAAAAGAAAAAAAGCTAATTTTCAAAATTACAAAAATTACCCATGGGGTTTGATTCAATGTTAGAATTAAGGGCTAACTGTAATATTTATATTGATTTGAAGGGGGTAAAAAGTCAAACAAAATAAATTTTAATGAGTTTTTTTTTTTTTTTTGTAATTTTGAATTAGCTGAGTGTTTTTGTAATTAGGACAAACATGAAGGGTACTTATTGTAATTAACCCAAAAATATTAATAAACTACAAGATTTATAATAACTTCACTAACCTCAAACCCGAATTCGGAAACAAGCGACAGAACAGGAAATGTTGCGTCCCAAATTCGAACCGATCCATCTTGATATCCTCCAATATATATTCTCCCACTCCCGATATTATTACTTCCATTTGTAGACATTCCACAAATAACCCCACCCGTTAGCGGCCACTTTGTATCCCCGCCATTCGATTGTTGTTTCGCATGCGAAACTGTCTAATGACAATATTACCCATCATTAAAATGAAAAAAAAAAAGTAAAATCATGCCTAATAATATCGAGTACCTCTGAGAGGGCATTAAAAACGCTCGTTTCTGAGCTCATCATATATAATTTTCCCACGGTCATATATGGTTCGACAGTGGGTATAACCGATTGATATTGAAGTGCGTGCACGGATTGATTATTTTGTGTCTCGGATTTCAAGATAGAGAGAGATGCGTATTGGTAGAAATGTAATTGTCCCGGATTGGTCAGTACGAATAATGACGTCGTGTTATTGTTGTCTGTTTTATAGGAATTTGAAATTGTGATCAAGTCAGCAAAAGAACCGTGGAGCGCCAGGTCAACACGATCGACGCACTTTAGCTTTGATAACCCGGAAGACCAATCAAGATCAAGTATCTGCAACAGAAAGTGCATGAAATATCCAGTAAACGTGAAAATAACCAAGATTTTGACAAAATTCAATTACGTAAACTTTGTCTGATTTGGAGTCTAATTTAAATTCAAAATCTGTTTAGAATTTTATTCTCAGTTTTAGGGATAATTACAAAAATTACCCTCGAGGCTTGACCTAATTACAAAATACCCTAGCTAACTTTCAAAATTAAAAATACCCTGAGATTTTGGTTTATTCAAAATTATCAGGAATTTTTCCTCTTCATATTTAAAAATGTACCTTGAGGTTTGACCTAATTTTAAAATTTAAAAAAAAATAATTAATTCGAAATTACAAAAATACCCCAGAGGCTTGATTCAGTGATAAAGTTAAGGGGCTCTGTAATACTTTTACAAATGTGAAGTGGGGTTTTGAAATGTTTTTCGCTTTAGAAGGGGTAATTATAAGACAAAATAAAATAAAAACTTTAAAAAGTACCCAAAAAAATTTACAAAAAAAAAAACTAAAAATCCTAAGAAACCGTAAAAACCTAAAACACTGGAAAACCCTAAGAAAAACTAAACTAAATTTTAAAAAATAAAATTTAGGCTCGGAATAATGGAATATACTCCGTTAGGCGGGTGTACACAAGTTTTTGTCGAATGAAAAAATTTAATCATCTAAGAGAAGTAATGCATGCATATACCACACAGAACATGAGCAAGTGAAAATTACACCAGCAGTTCAAAAACATACCGTCAACACTTCTTCAGACCCAATTTCTTCACCACCATAGGCGAAGAGTTGACCTCCACGGCCGTTCCGAGCTTTGTTGGTTGACCAATGAAGCACAATAACAGGCAGTCTTCTATCTCCCGACGACAGTTGTACCTTCACAACGTCGTTAGGCGAATTCGGAGTTCTCGGGCTTTTCCCGTTTTCGGAAACCGATAGGTTCCATAGCAAAATATCTCCGTCCACGTACCCGACGGCTAATATTGAGCCATCTGGCGATACCCAACAGAGAGAGCTTATTTCCTTTTCGGCTTCTTCGTTATCTGACGAATCATTTTGGTGGGTGTGGCTCACGTTATCCGAGAAGTTCATAATTACACCCCCTTTCAGATGCAGATCCTTATTGCCTTTTACGTGCACGGCTTTGTCTTCAGTAACATCCCACAGGATAATCAATCCGTTCTCATATGCAATCAAAACCCTACGATAAATTGGAAAAAAGAAGCAAGTCACTGTTGAGTCTCCTTGTTATTGTTGAGGGTTAATTACAAAAACACCCGGTAACTTTCAAAATTACCAAAAAACACCCATGAGATTCTATTTTGTCTTATATTTTATCCCTTCAAAAGCAAAATAAATAAATCAATCAAAAAACCCTTTCACATTTCAATATTAGAGTCAGCACCTTAATTTTAACACCGAATCAAACTTCAGGGTAAATTTTGCAATTTTGAAAGTTGGCTTTTTTTTTTTTTTTAATTAGGCCAAACCTCACCTTTTGTACCTGTCTCTTATACACATCTAGATGTGTATAAGAGACAGCCACGGGCTTGATTGACAACTGCATTATAAAATGGACTAAAAAAGAAGGGTTAATTACAGAAAAGATACATTTACCCCCTTCATAAGCAACAACAAAAAAATTCAAAACCCACCCCTTAACATTTATAAAAATAATGCATTTAGCTCCTTAATTACAACACTGAATCGAATCAAATCTCAAGGGTATTTTTGTAATTTTAAAAGCTAACCTTTTTTCTGTTTTTTTTTTTTTTTAATTAGGCCAAACCTCAGGGGTACTTGTTGTAATTATCCCCCAAAAAAACAATTATACAATTCTTGCAGTATATTCCTGCCTAGCATCCTTATTTGATTACAAAAGAATCTAAGACTTTACCGGCAATAAGGTTCGGAGGAACATGATACGGTAAATGAAGAATATCCCGTCCCTCATCATCGTACTTCAGCACAGACAGATAACCGTACTCATCTCCAACATACCTGAGTCCCCCAAACACCAAAAATAGTTAGGCAATTCATTTGAGCCCGAAACAAGCAGTTTCAGAAGCGTACATATATGTATATGTACACACACACACACACACACACACACGTAATGTCCTCGGACTCTTACATGTAATTGGTACCAGATATAACAGAGAATGCAGTTATATTGGACTCCCACTGTACACTAGACGATATACACCTCTTCACTAAATCCCACACCTGTTAAAGTTACGTATACGTCAGCAGTTAACGAAACAAAGTGTGTGGTGGATGAGAAATAGTACGTGTAAAATGGGAATGAACATATAATTGATGTTGGATTGCCTTACAGAGACTAAATTAAAGGGATTATTACCGATAATACCCTTGAGGTTTTAGTTTTACCTAATTACACACACACAAAAAATCCCAACAGATACCCCTGAGATTTTATTTTTACTTATATTTAGCTCTTCATAAGCAAAAAAACATTTCAAACAACCTCCCTTATAATTTATAAAAATATTAAAGTTTTAACACGAAAAGAAAATTTTATAACAAATACCCCTGAGATTGTATTCTATTTTATCTTAGATTAACCCCCTTTAAAAGGAAAAAAAAAAAATTCAAAACCCCCTTCACATTTATAAGAATATCACAGTTTTAACATTGAATCAAACCTCAGGGAAATTTAATAATATAGTTACCTGGGTTTTTTTATGTAATTAGATCAAACCTCAAGGGTACTTTTTGTAATTAGCCCTTAATAAAATGCAAAGATTGCTTGGGAAACACCAAAAGGATTCGATAGTTAAAAGTTGGACCAATACCTGAATTTCATTTTCATTGGAGACACTCGCTAGAAAACCTTGGTTTTGCAGGAACTGAAAAAAGAGAGCAAACACAAAATGAAAAGCTACATAAAATATAAAATAAGCTCTTGCTCGATTATCTTGGAGCCAAAAAAAAAAAAAAAACTATAAATTCAGAAAAGAGTTCTTTGTTACAGAAATTGATTTTTAAAAATACGAAATGTTTCCAATTCTAGTACGAATATTAATATCAAAATTGCACATAAAAACACTCCACCGAACATGAATTCAGACAACTAACCACACATATTTTCAATTCCCTCAAAATTCGTATTTGAACACTATAAAAAATGGAAATTATAAATTGAAATACATCCAAACATGCTCTTTGTTCCTTGTGAAACTGAGCAGGATTTGAACTTATTTGACACACCTCTAAGTTCTTAAAGGGTAACGCTTTAGGAGACATAAGAAGACCTTCGATGTTATCACCTCCGACCACTTTAATCCTGCCATCCCTGTAATCCCATTCAATAAAGTAAAATAGTTACAAAAGTAGCAAGCATACTAAATATGGAAACATTTCTTATAATAGAAGGCGCATAATTACTCCATGATAAATTCCACGACACAACTGGCTTAGATTTCTTAATGACATTATACACTAGTTACTAATGAAATAAAAACCGAATATTTGGCATATATTCATGTATCGAGCATTTTGAACTCACAGTGTCCCTACAGCTAAGAGGCGTTGGATGGGATCGAAAGCAAGAATCGATGCTGTCGATGGGATGCCATAGTGAACAGCAACGAGCGGTGCCAAGTGTGATGATGATGTCATGCTTTGTCGTGTAACATCCGGCTGAAGATAAATGAATTCATAAATACTCATAATTAAATCCTAGCAAAATTGAAAATATTATGCCAGCTACTAAAAGGGAAATGGCACTAATTTCCATGTGTACTACTATTTTGAAGGGGGAAAAAAAGAAATAATCGAACAATCACAATTTCAAACCAAATTTTTTTTCCATTTCTAATTTGGATACCAGAATAAGAATTCAATTCCTCGCTATTAAGCTTAAGAGTATATTCATTCAACTAATTAATTAAGCATTAAAATCAAAAGCCCATCACTAGTACAACGGAAATGAATAAATCAAATCGCAGAAATTGGTTAGAACCTGCAAATAAATTCAACATTTATCGCGCAAGAGATGAATTCAACCAACCAGGAAAAAAAATTATACTCATTAAATAAATAAAAAAAAGATTCTTGAACTTACCTGGGAAGGTGATTCTTCGGATTGACTGGTTTTTTGGAATAGCTTGGCGAACATTATAATCGAAGCTATGAACAGTAAAAAAAATATTTGACTTTTGTGAGATGATGAAGAAACAAATTATTCAGATTTTTCCCGTTGAATTTGATGTTCAACTTCGGAGTTGTTATTAGGAATATGGAGAAATTATTTTTTCTCCTTAGAATAACTAGTTATTCTTATTCACCCCTACTCCCGTCTAATTTTTTTAGTCGTACGAAAAATACTATTATTAATTAATATTGAATGATTTATAATCATTAAAATAAGTTATTATAAATAGATAGAATTGATTAATATATATTTATATAATCAAATCATTTTTTAAAAATAGAATAGTACTAAAAAAAACTAAAACGTGGCTCAAACTCCTATCAAAGGGAAGTTCATTAATAAGAAATCTTATTATATACAACATTTGTAGTTTAATGATATTTTTTCTCATTATCTCAAATAAAAATTTTTAAACTTTTAAAAATTAATCATTTTTATATAACAACTTACAATTAATCGTGATTGATTACTGAATTTTTTAAACAATACTCAATATAAGAGATGGTTACTTATTATTAATTATATCACATATGAAATGATCAATTGAAATTAGAAGGGTTGATATACACTAATTCACATGCATAACTTTTCAAAATAATCCTAGTTTTCAAAACATAATCATCATTTTTGTAATTATCAACTTAGTTGCACAACCCTACCCAACCCAGCTCAAGGGAATGACCTATGTTTTCCCAACAATATGAGTTTCAACTTTCAACATAAATGAAGAATTTCAAAAGTTTAATTATTTTATTTATATTAATATACTAACGTAAGAGCTCCAGAACTGGAATTATGTGAATAGCACATGTTTGGACTTAATTATTTTTTAATTAAAAAAATCCTTGTTCGGATTTACTTTTTCATCATAAATTTTTATTATTTTTCATTTTCAGATGTTGACAAAAGAACCCTTAAAGCTCTAACTAGATTTTTTTTGTAGATCTTCAATAAAAGCATGAATCTTATGAGATTGATGAAGGTAGCTACTTATACGTGAATAATAACTCGTTTAATTGATGGACCCAAAATGCACCGACTATTAAATTTTTATTTTAACAATTTATAATAGTATTATTTGATTATCGGATGATTTTCGTGATGTATGTAATTGTTAAATTTCACCGCTATTTCACTTGGATTTGTAATTCATATGAATAGTTAAAAATTATCTGAATTTTACCAGAATTAGTGAATTTCTCCTTTAAAAAATGAAAACGGTGAAACAGGTATTCATATTGCACAATGGCTTATAGAATATGTTTGAATCAACCGCATGTATGTTTGCGATGATTTATAATACATACTATAGGTTTATATATGTCTATTTTTTGAAACTGATCAATTTGCAGCACATACCTCAAGTGAGCGATTTTAAAAAGTTGTATTATTAACTATAATTTAATATTTATTTTTTCGTTCTTCTTATTATATTTTTGCTCGATATGCCCCGTAGACGCGGGTTTCCGAACTAGTAAATATATATAACTGCTAAAAAAATATTACAAAGGGCCCAGACGAAGTCAATGTTTTGAAAATCGTACCGGATATTGAATCGGACCAATAACAAGTTTATTGGTTCCGCTCGGTTTAATTGTTTTTAAAAAATCAGCCATTGAATCGGACCAATATATATATATATATATATATATATATATACACATACATACACACTAGTTTAACACCCGCATATTATGCGGGACTTGAAAAAAAAGAAACACTCATTAAAAATATTAAAAGAATAATATTGAAAATGCTACACACAAATCGCACATTATTTTTCTATTTACACAAAAATCATTCTTCACAATAAATCATTTTTACACATAAATCGGTGCAGTATTTATTCTAATTACAGTATGACTGGTATGACTGGTTTTCACAATAAATAATTTTTTTAATTATTTTTACCCGGTGTCACAAAATTAGTTGTAAGATATAGCAAAATATCATATACTTGATAGCAAAACCCGTATAAATTTGAGTTTTTGAAAATGTAAAAATATACAACAC
This sequence comes from Phtheirospermum japonicum, assembly GCA_014905375.1. Lineage (NCBI taxonomy): Eukaryota > Viridiplantae > Streptophyta > Magnoliopsida > Lamiales > Orobanchaceae > Phtheirospermum > Phtheirospermum japonicum. Next base: position 406,782 of record BMAC01000498.1, read on the forward strand.
TCGCGTGTCGCATGTAAATATGTGATATAAAAAATTAAAATTAATAAAGCATTGATAGTTCTATTAAAAATGTCGTATATCAACTTTTAGTATATGTAATATTATTTTTATATTAATTTTTGTTTCCTTTTTTTTTTATGCGTAAGACATTAATTTGTTCATATAGATATATATTGTGTTTATCAATGAATTTTATTAGAATTAGATAAGGAGATTTAGAATGTATTAATATCTATTTTACTAGTTGTAATAATTTGTTGTTATTAGTTTTTGTTGTTGTTGTTTCTCTTTTCTCTTTTTTTTTCTCTTTTTTTTTTAGCTTAACAATAGTTTTTCATATAATTTTTTTTTGTTATTCTCTATGCATTATATTAGGATTAGATATCCAAACTTAAGTTTATATATTTTATATTTATTTCTCTTTTTTAATAATTTTATATAACTCGTATTTTTCTTAAATAGAATATTTGAAATTCAAAAAATAAGTTTATTTCAAATTTTATTATAAATAAAAAATAATTCAACTTATATAGACTTTTTCTAATTAAATATAACTTATTTATTTTTTACATTAGTATAATAAAAGTAAGATATTGAATTCGGTAAAATATGATAAAGAAAATATTGAATTAGGTAACATATAGTAAAAGGAAAATATTATATTAGGAAAGACATAATGATAGAAAAATATTAAATTATGTAAAAAAAAAATTAAATTAGGTAAATATTAGTTTCGGTGACACCAAAACACCATAATTTTTTCCAAAGCTAAAAGAGGATTTTGCATTAATATATAGGGAAAATATATTATATATATATATATATATATATATATATATATATTATATATTGTAAATAATAATAATAATTATTATTATTATTATTATGGTAAAATAGCAATAATATTAACAATTACGTTAAACAAAATTTAGGATCATTTAAAATAATTTTGAAATAATTTTTTTTGCATATAATGAATCTTGATCATATAAAAATTTAGAATCATTTAAAACAATCCTAATACAAAGTTGTTGTTTGGAATAATTGGAATCGTCTATTTTTATTTTATTTTTCTTCAAAATAAATATTAAGAATTAGAATTAATTTTTACCTGTCGATTAGTTTACCGATATTGACCAGATCCTATCGGGTGGCATTAGATCATTAACCAACTAGATTCAGTAAAAATCGTACCAGGCTCGAGAGATTTTCGATTAACCTGATAGGATCGGCCGGTTCGATTTTCAAAATAATGGTTTGAACTTGAGCAAAATTCTCTAAACAAGGCGAAAGAAAACTGATCCACAGTGGTCAAACTAATTTCCATATGTCTAATTTGAGTTACATGCCGAGCGTTAATTAAAACCATGGTAACAAATTTTTTGAGTTTCTGAATGGTAAATACAATTTTGAAATAAATTTATAAGATGTTGGAATTTCATTTTTTCTTCTAAGTTTTTCCTTGTGAAATATAAGATTTAAAAATAATTTTATTAATACTGATATATATTTCTGAGTTTTACCCTATTTTAATAAAATTACACTCAACATAACTTATATTTCTATTTATTGAATCCATAGATACAAATTTTGTTATCTTAAAATAATTTTAATATACTAGCAAACAAATTATATTTTTTGATAGTTATCTTCCATTTCTCAACGCACTTACGGCCTCCAGAGATACTTAGATTGTAACAACCGCACTCCATGTGCGTTTTTTTGAGATCTTTAAGTAAGTTTTAATCAATGACGGATCCATTCATGATTATTATTATTATTATTATTATTATTTTTTCAACAAATCAAGTGAAAGTATGTAAAATAACAAAAGATTATGTATTTGACTTCGATCCTGGCAAACAGGCCATTAATTGATCACCATAATCACTTGACTAATAACTAGCAAATTCGGTATATTTATGCTACCTATTAAATACTTAAAATAAATTTTGGAGGTTCAGCTATACCTACTGATTTTAAGGCTATTATTCCTGAAATAAAAAATACAAGCAGGAATATGTAATAAAGAATATTTGAATTATTTGAATTAATATTAATTAATATTACTCTTTCCCAGAAAATACATTCAGATTTATATATTTTTTTAATTCAAATCTACACATTTTATTGTCTGTTTTTAGGAAGAAGTGTTGCTTGTTTTATGGAGTAAATTCTCCAAATTAAACTAGTATTCTAACAAATTATTATCAAACTTAGGCTGTAAAGAATGTTTTACCCGTGACTTAATGGATATCAGCATACCTATCTGAGATAGAATGTGATGAACTTATAGATTTTGTTCTTGCTATTATCTATAAGATACAATTACAGGACTATTTGAAATTGTTACAATTCCAAATAAAATATGTATAAAAATGCCAAGCATGTGGGCTTAATGGACTTGTTCGCTGCCAATATAGACAAAGCAAAAAAATATAAGAAAACAATATTGGGTTAAGAATGTGGGCTTAGTGGATTTGGAGATATGTAAACAACAATATTTCACTTGGGGTGAGGTTATCCCACCCGTAAGGGAAATGGCAGAAAATACCCTATATATAAATTATGGAGAAAAATATGTAGATTACATAGAGATAGAGAGAATACAATTGTAAATATATAATTTTATTTGAGATAAAATAGTAATACGAATATAATTTAATATACTCCATGTACTATCTCGTACTCCATCAAGATTGTATAACCTTAGAAATTGTGCAAGTCCAATTTTTGTAACACACCTCCTGGACGCAATACAAAATCCAGATTATTTGCTCAAACTGCCTCATTAAAAATCTAATTAGAAAAACCTATGAGAAAAAAATCATGATAAGGGTAAAAAGAGTACAGTAGCATGAACTCCCCCTCAAGTTGATAATGGTAATTATCTTCAAAAATCTTGTAATTATTGCATTCCAACTTAGTGAACATGCTTTCTGAAGGTTGTAGTAGGGAGCGCTTTTATGAATAAATCTGTTGCATTATCACCTAATTGTGCATATTGAACTTTGATTTCCTTATTCTTCTCGAATTCATGAGAGTATGTGATTATGCTTGGGGGAAGATGTTCGACTTTTTTTTAGATAAAATAATGCAAGATCAGTTGTTTCTTGGAGGTAATGTAATATCTGTTTGACTCCCCTCCAATGTCTCTTTGTTGGAAATGAACTATATCTCGTTAACAGATTAGTAGCAAATACAATATTTGGTTTAGTGCAATTAGTATGATACCAATTGCGCTTAAATATGGTATTTCAAAACTAAGTGTTTCTTCATTATTTTCACAGGTACGGAATGGATTATTCTTAACATTCAGTATTCTGACATTCATTGGAACACACATCAGATTCGATTTGTCCATGTAAAAATGTGTTGAGAAATTTATTTTTGACAATAATTTCTATTTTGTTATTTGCCTTTCTTGGGCACAAAATAAGTTAGGAAACTAGATTTAGGAATATATTGTGTTTCCTAGTTTATGTTTAAGACTTATTAGTTTCCTAAATTGTGTTTAGGATTTGTTTTTATTTGTTTACCTAGTTTAGGATTCTAGGATTGTCTATTTAAGACAATAAAATCCTAAAACTACTCACGAACTTTTACGCACGGGAATTTGAGAAGAGGAGATCGACGCAAAGCAAGACGCAAAGAAAGAGCAAGAACACGAAGACTACTTGAAGCCATTGTTCGATATTGTCAAGTTATTTGAAGTTGCGTGACCAACAGAGAAGAGTTTGATCAACCTAGGCGACAAGTATTTAGTATCATGTGTTTTGATACTTTAGTTTTCATATATTACTTAATATTTTTGTATTGATCGAAAAACAAAGAAGTAATATAGTTTTAGGGTTTTTACACCCAAGCTCACAAGTACTTTTACTTGTGAACTGAATTTGTTTAAACCGTGTTCTTAAATTTATTTTCCGCTGCATATTAATGTTTTACTCTGGTCGATGTTGTTAATCAGTGTCGTTAAACTTTGTTAAACAACATCGTAAATTTGAGACTTATTTTTTAAAACCATAGACCTTAAAATTTTACAAAATGTTTCAAGGCCCTTTTGTATAATTTGACTGGTCTACAAATATGCCACTTTGTAAGTGTTTGATTTTTAAACCAAGATAATATTTGGTCTTTTCGAGATCTTTCATCTCAAATTCTCCCTTTGGATATTCAATAGCTTCTTAAATTTCATTTGGAGTTCAAATGATATTTAAATCATTTACATAGACAACGATAATCACAATCCCAACTGTAACTTTCTTGATAAAGACGCACACACATAATTGATCATTCACATTCGTTTTTCAACAAAAACTCGCTTAGACAATTGTACTACATATATCCAGACTACTTCAGTCCATATAATAACCTTTGTAGCTTAATCGTACACAATTCTCGGGGCTTTGGTTTTAGCGCTTCCGGCACTTTGAATCCTTTGGGGATTCTCATATAAATATCATTATCCATTGATCTGTATAAATAAGTTGTTACAAACATACATGAGATGCATCTCAAGATTTTTTGATACTGATAGGCTTATCAAATGTATGAATGTTATACCACCCATCACATGTGAGTATATTTGTTAATAGTCGACGTCAATTCCCAGTCTTTGGGAAAGCCTTGCGCAAAAAGGCGTGTTTTTATCTTAAAATCTCATTTTTCTCATTTCTCTTTTGAACAAAAATCCATTCGTATCCAATTGGTTTCACATCTTCAGGTGTGACAATGATAGGCCCAAATATTTTGTTTATTCATCGAATCCAATTCAGTATGTATGCCATCTTTCCATCTTGACCAATCATGTCTTCTTTGACATTATATATTGATTTTGGTTCTAGATCCTCCGTTCCATTTTCAATCTCTTATGATACAAAATAACAGAATATATCATCAATTGCTTTTATTTTATAAAAAATAAAAGGATTAAAAGAAGAATAAAATTAAAAATCTCCATGATCTTATTTGAAATTCTTATAATAGTAGCATCTCAGATAAGCTCATCCAACCAAACAAGGCCTATTTAAATATAGGGAGCTTATAAGCTCTCTACATAAACTATATTATTGTGCTTACCAAATATACACACAGACAACTCTTATTATATATATATATAGGGATAATTCCCATATACTACACTTGGATAAGTATTTGTTCCCAAATAACCCAGCAACTTTTTTTCATCCCATTTATACCAAATATATCTCATTTAATATAAGTTAAAATTAAATTATCAAAAATACCCTTAAACCTAATAAATTCTAATACCCTTACACATACATATACACAGGCACACCCACTATCGGAATTCTCTACCAGACGAGTTTCCCCCTTCTAAATTTCTTAATAAATTGGTTTCTCTTTCAAGGAGAACTTTATGTATTATCAATGAAAGATTTTCAATATAGATGTTTCATCGACAGTTTGGCCTAGACAACAACGATTAATCCCTTCAGCCAGCTTTACTCAATACGGTGGGGTATTGAATCGCGAGACTGGGAGATCTAAGGGTTTCGGATTTCTTGCCATTTAAGGATAAACGATCAAGATCTCGACAATCGGAGCATCACTGTTAACAAGGCTCAATCGCGAGGAATCTACGGTGGAGGTGGCGATGGTTATTGTGGAGGTGGTCGTAGAGATGGCAGTGGTGGATCTTGTGGCGGTTGTGGCCGCCGTGATGGAGGAGATGGCAGTTACGTGGCAATTTTAGTTAACTTCCGTATTGAAGAACCAATGTTTCAAATGAATTAAATGGTGGGTGTTGGATTATATTTTTCTAGTTGCAGGCATAATTCTATAGAAATCTTAATACATGTATTTGTGGATTGCTTTTGTTAAATCAGTTTTCCTGAAAACTTTCTATCACTTGTGTTTTGAAGGATTATCCATCCTAATGTGATAAATCTGTTGAAAGTGTTTCAATTATTGAAATGGTTTGTGTGGGTTTTCATATAATTTTAAGCATACGTTATTATCTTATTATATCAAATGAAGTCAATTGAGGTTTATCAAGTTTTGAAATTATGTAGCATACTAAGCTGGTTTATAAATTACATACTAGACTGATTATACTTAGATTGATTTATTGAATACTTCTTAAAAGAAAAAATATTCAAGTAGTATAAAATATGTATGTAAGCATGTAATATTGAAAATTAGAAATTACTTAACTGAATTCAACCATTGTATATTTAAATTTGAATATATAGTATGACTTCATACAAAATAGAATGAAATTCGATCATAGAATATGAAATCTTGATGTACAAGATTAGTAGTATGGAATTAAGGCGACATGAATAGTATGGAATTCCATAGTTTAGTATAAAAATTAATAAGTGTCATATGCCATTCGACCAAATAATATATAATTTCATAATTAGTATGAAATTCTAAGATGTCGTATGAAATTCGACCATGGGTAGTATAAGATTAATATGATTTTTATTTAAAAAAAAACTGAAAGAAAGAAAAAGGAAAATTAAAAAAAAATAAAATTGGGTAGTAAGGGTAAACTTGTACACTTATGTATTAAGTTTGATTAAATGGGACATTAAATGAGTAAATGGGAAATTAATATTTTCAATGGATTGTTTAGGAAAGAATGTTTTTCTTTTGGACTACATGGGAATTGTCCCATATATATATATATATATATATATATATGAGTCATTATACCGTGACCTAGGTGCACCTTACATGATGCACCTGTTAATTTAATTTATCATCACATATAACTGGTACATATCATCACATCTAATTAGTATATATCATCACATATAACAGATAAATATTATCACAAATAAATTTAAAATCTAAAATTCTAAAAAATAATAATAATAAACTGTATAATAGAAAATTAAACCATAAAAATAAAAACCCTAAATGAAAAATTAAACCCTAAAAATAAAAAACTAAACCCTAAATCCAAAATTTATATCATATATCATCACATATAACTGACATATATCATCACACATAACTGGTACGGTGATAGATTTTCTTGGGATCCGAAATAGAAAACTAAATCTTAAAATGGATACTAAACACTGAAATGGAAAGCTAAACCTAAAATGGAAAATCAAACCCTAAAATGGAAACTAAACACTGAAATTAAATATTAAATCCTAAATGGAAAATTAAACCCTAACATGGATTTTCTTTGTCATATATAATTGCCACATATCATCATGTATAACTGACATATATCACATATAACTGGACGATAATATATTTTTTTCGGGTGCAGCTTGAGTCCATGTAATAAATTACCTATATATACTAGTTTAACACACGCATATTATGGATTTGAAAAAAAATAACATTCATTAAAAATACTAAAAGAATAAAATTGAAAATCCACTCTATTTGTTAATGATGATGACACCCTAACCTATGTGTCAGCTTGTCTTCGTTCAGATGACATGTCTCATCATTTGGTAGACCCGGATGCTGAGTTGTCAGCTTAGGGTGGTTTGTGTTAAAATCCTACCTTTTTTGGATTTTTGGCCTAGGTATAAATAACAACTTTTTTTTTTTCATTTCAACACCCTACTTCAAAGGTTTTTTCTCTCCCTTTTTCTCCTCTCGTCGCCGCCCTCTCACATGTAAACCAAAAGCAAAAAAAATAAATATATTCTTGATAAAATCAATCATTTTCTAAAATTGTTTTTTCATGGATCATGTTAAAGGGAGACTAGATTTTAGAACTTCTGAAATGTCGACGATCACCGAAAAGATGGTGAGATCTTTGGACCAAATCATCAAACCTTATATTCATAGGTAGAAGTTACAGGCAGAAGAATTGTGCAGATAATGAATAAATGGTTAGTTTAGTTCGAGCAATGGTTTCACGTTTTTATCTATCATGTTCTTATTCGCTATTCTTATATGTATTATTTTACATCTATATTTGAGATTCTAAATCTATAAATTTGGGTTTTTTAGATCTGTATTCTTCAGATCTTATGACGAGCCTTTCTCAATTTCGGATTCAATGTCTCACCGTTTGGTTCCCACATGTTTTAAAATCTTCTGGACATTCGATGACGTTAAGACAATAAGTTTGGGTGGATTTTGTTTTTTAGATCTGATTTCACTATTAGATAATTGATAGTTGCAAGTATAAGATGAATCTGAAATTTATAATGGTATTCAGGTCAACTTTTGTGAGTTTTAAATTGCAATTTATAATCGATTCAATGGCTGTCAGATCTAATGAAGTTTCTTCGCTCACCCTTCAACTTGCCGGTTAAAATGTGGTGCAGGTTATTAAGAATCGGGTTGCTTGGCTGGAGGCTAATAATGAGGAGTTGTCACGAGAACTTAATGGGTTTCGCAATAGAAGTGGTTGCATGGAGCAACATGAAACCGAAATTAAAGTATGTAATTGTCTTTATCAGATACTTCAATCAACCAATTTACCAAAAAAATAATTTAAAATCACCTATAACTTAGAACATTTCCAATGCAATAATGTTAATTGAACCTATGTGGCAAATGGTATTAACATTTTATAAAAAAAAAAACCTCCAATGCATTAATGTTAATGTTATATATGTGATAATTTAATTTATTTATTTTTAGAAAAAATAAAGAGGGGGAAATAACATGATTGGATGATATATTTAAAATTAATTGTAGACATTGTCAAGAGCAATGTCTAGAATTTAACATTGCTCTTGACAATGTCAAACATTTAATGTGCCACATAATCATTTTAATGTGTCACATAATCATTTTTATACCATGTGTCAATTTTTTCACTTTCAACATCTTTGCATTGGAGATGCTCTCAACAACCACGAGTCATCACCTGTCACATTCTCAAATCAGCTCGAGAGAAGTAAGAAACTTTACACAATCACATAATAAACACTATTTTTATATTTCGGATACATTTCTTTTCTAATGCATACAATTTTTTAAAACTTCTCTCCAACACTCTTACCAAAAAAACACTTCCACAAAAAACTTTCTCCAACCCAATCACAATAGAGATGACAATTGGTCGAGTTGGTCGGAGTACTACGATAACCGGACCCGCCCCATCAACCTTGCGGACCGGGTCGGGGCGACCTGGCTAAATAGTTTTTTATTTTTAATTATAAAATCTTAATTATTATTAATAAAAAAATCAAATATATTACTATAAAATTCAACATAAGACTACAAAAATAATAAAAACAACAATAAAATAAAATAAATAAATTTTATTTATTATTTATTTTATTTTATTAATGTATATTATTTTAAAAAAATATCATTATTAATGTATAAATTTTAAATAAATATTAAGTGTATAAAAATATAAATAATCATATAAATTATATATTATAAAATATCGGGGCGGGGCGGACCGGGTACCCGCGAGCCGGAAGTGGTACCAGCACTCACCCCGCCCCGCCACACGGGATAGGGCACCCCAAATGGCGGGGGCTAGGTCAGGTCGGTGCGGACCGGACCGGGATTGCCATCCTTGATCACCAACAAATAGAACTAGTTTTTCTCTTTTCCAAAAAAAATAAAGTGTTTTTTTTCTTTTTTTATTTTTGGATTAAAATTTGATTTTCCATCTCTATTTAAGAAAAATATATGTATTATTGTTATAATTACTTTTGTTCTACACGGAGAATTTGATATTTTATTACCCCTCCGTCCAAAAATATTATATGTTTTAACATTCATTTTTGCTCCAAAACAATTGACATTTTTGAGCTAAAATTTCCAAGATTACTCTTATTTATTGATTCTAAGTTATGTGTTGATACCTTTAAAATGAGCATTATAAATATAAAACTCATGTGATTTTTTTATATTGAATAAGGGTTGATAAGTTATCTTCTAAGACGTCAATTATTTTGGGAGGGTGTGAGTAGATCAATATTGAGAAACACGAAAATAATCATTGTTAGTTTACTAACTAAATTAAATAACTACGATCATTGGAAGCATGTGGTTTGGATTATATGTCTTCCATATAATAGCTAAATTAAATATATTTAACACAAGTGATATGAAGAATTAGTTAAATATATTTAAGGGCAAATTAGGTGAGCAAACCTTGACGAATAAGTTGTTTTACATAAATCACAAAACTCAGACTAAAGTCAGAGAGTTCTAATGGCCTCTGGAAGTAACTAAATCCACATTATTTATCTAATTTATGTGTAAGACACTCTAAGGCCTTGTTTGGTCTAAGACTGAGAATATCAAGATTGAAATTTCGAATCTCAATCATCATTTGTTCTACTAATCTAATTTTTAATTAATCAATCATTTCTTACACCCAACTCCAAACCCATCTCTTTTATCAATATAATAATACACTATCATCCACTTTTCAGAGATGATTTGACATAAAATACAATATAAAAGTATATTATCATTCACTTTCCAGACATGATTTGACATCTATAGTAAAAAATAAAGGAATCCAATAACAAACAAATATTCTTACTATTTACAGAATTCTAAATACCAGAATTCATAATCCCAACGAAACCTAATGCAAACAACCCCTAACAGTTGGGAATTTATTATTCATGTCCCTGCTGTATCCTTCAATTCAAAATTTTAATAGATTAAATAAAATCATTCTTGACATGATAGAAATCCTTATTTAAGAGGTAAGAAAACAGAAGAAAAATCGGAAACGGTTTATCAACACAGGTAGATGCACTGTTTTGAAAATCGGATCGTACCGGGTTAATCGGAAATCAGAGTGCGGTTCGATTTTTTACTTGCTCCGGGTGGCTAATGACCCAGTGCCACCCGACAAGACCCGGTAAAAATCGGCAAAACAGACGAACCAGTGAATTGGTAAAAAACGATTTTAATCTTTTTTTTTTTGTTAAAAAATAATAATAGGCAGTTCTAATTATTCCAAATATCAACTTAGTATCAAGATTGTTTTAAGTGATCCTAAAATTTTATATGATCTTGAATTTTAAATGATCAAGATTCATTATTGCAAACTTTTTATTTCAAGATTATTTTAAATGATCCTAAATTTTTGTAATCATAATAAATTCATACAAAATGAGATCGACTTTGAATGGATGTGTTGGATAACAAAATTGTACGTGGTATATATGATATTAATATTACTGTTATTTTTACTGCATTATTATTATCTGCAATACACACACACATATATATATTAGACAGTT
>BMAC01000498.1:421686-434169 GCA_014905375.1 Phtheirospermum japonicum
CTACTTTGATAGTATATTATGAAGTTAATGAAATAATTAATAATAAAGATAAATATAACCAATATCATTTATTTTTTGTCTTTTTTAGTTAATTTCTGTTTTTTGGTCGGTAACTTTTGTTGTTTGTCCAATTGCGGTTCAAAATTGGACTCAATGTGAAAATAAATAAATGTCAATGTCCAAATTTGGTATACCTCGATATTGGTGTACAATTGCCAAACAACAAAAGTTAATTGGTGGAAAAATAATATAGTACATAATTCGACTCAATGTGCAAAAAATTAAATGTCAGTGTCCAAATTTGTTATACCTCGATATTGGTGGACAAAATTACCAAACAGCAAAAGTTAAATGGTGGACGGAAAAGAAATACAATTTAGTTTAAAAAAAAAAAATTAATTTGGGTATGATATTTCTTGAAATTTTCATAATTGATTAATTGATTGATTAATCCGTTCTTCTTCTTCTTCTTCTTCTTCTTCGTTTTTAATTAAATTATTATAAGGTTTAAAGCAAAATTATTGCTGGAGAAACTGAGGAACAAGAGGCTGATGTTTGTTGGGGACTCGTTAAATCGGAATCAATGGGAATCGATGATTTGTTTGGTTCAATCTGTAGTTCCTCCGGGTAGAAAAAGTTTGAACAAGACGGGCTCTTTGTCTATCTTCAGAATTGAGGTTATTTTCTCACCTTTTTTTTAAATTTAAAAAAAGCCGTAATTATTGCCAATTATAATTTTTTTTATCTTGATCATAATGATTAAGTTGAATGACTAATTGTTTATGTCACTCCAAATTACATTGATGACGTTATTATCATTATTTATTTTTTGTTGAGAAGTAAAATGATGACATTATTTGTGCACTTGACATGTATGTATGTACGGATGTACACATAATAATACCCCATAATACCGATGTTGCTTAATTATCTGCATGACAGATAATTAGATAATTATACAAATATTTATGTTACAGTAAATCATACATAAATAATTGTCAGCCATCAAACGAGGTGCTACAGAAAATCCGATGACAAGGTACTAACTACAATTCCTAACAAATATGTAGTGTGATGTGGGCTATATATGTCATTCTTCTAAAAAAATAAAGAAAAAGGGACATGATTGGCTGGTACAACCACCATTTTCAACTTATTGTTTTGAAAATAAAAAAGAACAAGAAGATTATAGTATTGATGCTAACTTGTCAATTAATTTGCTTGTGATATTGGCAGGATTACAATGCCACGGTGGAGTTTTACTGGGCTCCATTCTTGGTAGAGTCAAATTCAGATGATCCAGATATGCATAGCATTTTGAACCGTATAATCATGCCTGGTTCAATCAAGAAACATGGCAAGAATTGGAAGAATGTGGACTACCTCATTTTCAACACATACATTTGGTGGATGAACACTTTCTCAATGAAAGTTTTGTAAGTGATCAATTAAACTAATCATTGCCATATTGTCCATATATGTATGGGATTTTTGTTTCATTTTTCTATTCATATATTTGAAATTGATGTCACGTGCATAAGATGATGTCATTATTGTACACGACATAGTCAGCTGTGCCTATTGCAAACTACATGAGATATACAAGAAAAAATGTTTTTTTTTGTCACGTGGTCTAGGCTACTCGGAGATTTAGTCCTGTAAATAATCATGTATATCTTTTGAAAACTTAGGCATTTAGTACAATTTTAAGAAATATTAAAAGAAATTGAGAATATCAATAAGTAGGCACAAAAATGCCACTTGGGCACATTGGAATTAATTCTCAAGTTTTTAATATAAGTTTTTGAGGACAACCATCCAAGTTCTCTAATTTCTCCACATCGATTCATCAATTCTTGTAAAATTAATCACATTAAATGTCCGAATTTTTAAAAGATAAAAAGTTACTTCCACTATAAATTGAAACATAAAATCTGAGTTGCTAGTCATCACCAAAAATACACACATGCGTGTGTGTGTGTGTGTTTTCATTGTTGGTGTAGCAAAATTCATGTTTGGTGGGTAATGAAACAGGCGAGGATCGTTCGATAAAGGCGCAACGGAGTATGATGAGGTGGAGAGGCCGGTGGCCTATGGGAGAGTGTTGAGGACTTGGGCCAGGTGGGTTGAGAAAAATGTGGATCCTCAAAGGACCAAGCTCTTTTTCATGAGCATGTCTCCACTTCACATCAAGTAAGTTTGATCAAGGCCATTTATTTGTTCTTCCTTTGCTTAGACGCTAAGCTTTTTCCATATTATTGTTTGACATTATTTCTCGATGTTGATGATGTGAATAATTAAGGAGCTTGGATTGGGGCAACCCGGATGGCATCAAATGTGCTAAGGAGACGGCCCCAATTTTGAACCAAACAATGCCACTAAATGTGGGCACGGACCGAAGACTATTTGTGGTTGCGGCCAATGTGACAAAGTCAATAAAGAGAGTGCCTGTTTATTTCCTCAACATCACCACACTCTCCGAGTACAGAAAAGACGCGCACACCTCGGTCCACACCATCCGCCAGGGCAAGTTGCTCACGCCGGAACAGCAGGCCGATCCAACCACGTTCGCCGATTGCATCCACTGGTGCCTTCCCGGCTTGCCCGACACGTGGAATGAATTCCTATATGCTCGTATCATTTCGCACTCTTGATCCGAATGCATATCATATCCATGGTGGAGGTAGGGGCCAGCTCGGGCCCGCCACAGTCTTGTCTTTGATTTAAATAAGTAAATAAATATAAGAAAATAGACTTGCGCCACCGGTCATATTGTGGGGGGTTTAATGCATAGTGTAGGGATTTTTATTTTTTTTAATAGATTATTTCCTTTTTTTTCATAAAATTATTTCCTTTTTGTTTTAGTTGACACTCAATTGTACAATGATTTTTGATGCAAAGAAAATGAGATGAAAGTTAATCGTAACTATTGATCGACCTAGATTTGTGTTATCTTTTCATTTTTAGTTAATACCAGGCTGTTAAATCATATTCTTGGATCAAATCAATTGAATTTTTTTTGAAAAACGTATCGTTGATCGAATGTAAATCGTAAGATTTTATGTAATCTTAAAATCACTTTTAACAGGGATACATCCAGAATATTGAATGTTTCGTAGAATTTGATATACAGTAAAAATACCAGAAACTGATTGTCAGTGAGTGAACATTCAGTATATAAACAGTGGAATTAAAAAGAACTCAAAAAGAAAGAAATTTTACCTGTGAATTAACAACTCATAGGACGAGACTTAGCCAAAAAAAGATTACTAGACAAATATGTTTATTTTACAAAAGATATTAAAACAGTATAACATCTGGTAATCGTGCTTCTTCTATTTCTCAAAGTGTAGAAAATGAGACCTCAAGCCTCGACTTTTATACACAATGCGTATCTCTATCTTTTAGACGAGTACTAAAATATTAAGAGTAGGGTTAATCAATATCTTGATATTTAAGAAAAAGATAAATATAAAAATAATGATTTTCTATTAATTAAATAACTTAGACTACGGTCATGAAGAAGAAAAGCTCAGAAGCAAATGTAAGAAACTATATTCGAATGAATTAAGCACTTGACACAAAACTAAGTATGCCAAACACTTTGCTTGTAAACTCGTAATTCATTGATTCATCTTTGAATATGATATTGAGCCAAAATAACATCCAGCTTCTTTCATAGAAAAGTACAACAACAATTTATGTATTTTTCTGGTTCTATCGTAGAAAGCATAAAAAAAAAGAAATCAATATAAATTAATATCCCTTGCATACTAAATTTATACAGAAATATACTCGTTCACTATCTTGTCCTGGAAAGAATTTCAAGAACTCCATGAACTTATGAGTCTTTTATAGCAAAAAACAATACAATCAGCTAAGAAATTCATTGCCAAGTCAACTTAATTTTGTCACTTACGCAGAAATCCCTCTACTGGTGCAGGTGAGGTTGACCTTTTAACAATAAAGAGATTTAAATTAATAATTTGAAAGTATAATCAGCACAAGAGAAAATTAATGGGGGGATCAAGTTCAATGATAACAAGCAGTGAAAAAATTCAACAAACTAAAGATAACTAAGGTTTACCATGAGCTTGTAGCTCAAGTAGTATCACTAACCCTTTATAAGGTTATTGACAAGGGTTCAAACCCTAGAAATCTCAAGTTATTTGAGATTTCTCTTATACTTTCCAACCACTTGACCCAACTTATTAAAAAAAAGATAACTAAGGTTTTTCCAAAATTACAAAACAAAAGGTAAAATTCCAGATGAAATTGCTACTATGAATATGAAGTAGAAATAAAAAAAAAAGGACTAACACACTATCAAACTACGAGATCTGTGAAATAACACAATCATCATCTAGTTCACAAAGACTAATTACATAAAACTACCCTAAATAGTTCGTGATTTTTTCAGTATCATGCGCAAATCCAACAAAACTTGAGAAGAATCTGAATAACATATTCTAGAAAAAATTATAAAATTGAAAGGGGGAAAAGGTATCATCACTCGAAAATCTAGCTCGAAATTCACTTGAGTCCCCGAACAAACATCAAATCTCCTTCAAAAATCCAAGCTCAATGATTTGCGGCTGTACCTGATAAAATCTCTTTTACAGTACCATCCAACTCCTTCGCCATGAATTAGAGGCCTTTCCAGATATCCTCACCGATTTCTTTGGGGACAGTCCTTGATGAGAGATGCATATCACCGATTTTCCAGATATTATTGAGCACCATTCACATGCTCTACTTCATGTATTGTATAGGAAATCCCTTGATGCAAATACAAATTTAAATTCGGGTCATCAAAATCTTATACGGAACTGTGCTAGAGACAATATACGTATGTAAGAAAAAAAGTAAATTAATTATTCGCAAACATTCCTCTCCCCTCAACAAGCAACAGACAATCTTTCTGCTTCCCATTCTTTTCTATGCGACGCTTACCACTTGGTAGGCCGAACACAAGTGATGCATCTTGTGACTCCATGTACAAAGACCACCCACTGTCTAACATCAACTCACAACTCCTAGCTTCAAGGTTGTCCAACCCAATATGCCATCATAGTTGGTTCTTTATTTTAGACTTATAATGTTACCAAAACCGATATCTCTTACACCCTATAGCACTCACCAAGAGTAGGGGGCATGTTCTATTGGTTAGGACTATTGCCTTCTTCTTTGTCATAAAACCCATCAATGTCATCTTCATTGCCTAGTACATTGTCATCGCTCACATCGTCAATTTCGCCTGGTTGATCGTCTGAACCAACATCTGAATCATCTTCACGACAATGTGAGTTCTAATTGCATCGCCGACTGGTGGATCCAATAAGTCTTCATCGGCATTAGCTGGACCATTCGTATTGTCTGACCACCGTGGTTTGTATTCCGTCCTTTATATATGCCGACCCCACAATTTTTGCTGCTTCGGTTTTACTCGTTTCTTTGCAAACTTATGCCCAAATCAGACAAACTAAAAACTGAGTACGTTTTTGTAGCCTGATGAAGCAACTTAAATAAGTATAAAGACTGCAGTGGTCCTTTAGTTCAACATAGCAATGTTTATACATGTAAATAGCCATGTCATTACATTAAAGTTTACAAGTAAGTCAACCTATTATAAAAACAATGGCAAGACCCTATTAATAGCAGTGAAATCTTTAGCATTACAACATACTTTTGGCGAATCATTAAATTAAATATAATTCACTAACATGCAAATCGTTCTATAATCATCACTACACTCTCTGAATTAATCAGAAAACTATCTTCATAACTAGACATCCAAATCCATACAAATTCACAGCATCAGTCCCGCATATAATTAGCAACAAAACCCCTAAATTAACCGAATTCAGGTAATAGAAAAAGAAAAAAAAAAAACACAACGCATATGAATATGGGGTTTTCCAGAATTTACATTTTGGGCACACATATTGTATAAAAGCATATCAACAAATCGTATCAATTACTAACCTTTGTCTGCCAGTTTCTTCTTCTTTCCCTTGCTCACTATCCTTTATTGTTGTTTCATTGTGAGAAAGGAACTGCTCTTGTCGTAAATTATGCTTAGATTTGGAAAAAGTAATATTTATTAAAAATTATACAAATCGTAAATTATTTGTTTTATTTGCAGGAAGACTATTTTTCACAATAAATAATTTTTACACACAAATTGTAATATTATTTTTTTCTAATTACCGTAAAACTGGTTTTCACAATAAAGAATTTTCATTTTTGCTCGGGAGTCACGAATTAGTTATAAGGTATAGCAAAATACCCTAAATTTTATGGACAAGCTCGTAAAAATTTGGGTTGAAATGTAAATCATACAATATACGCGTGTCACATGCGAATTATGTGATATAAAAAATTAAAATTTATAAGGTATAAGGTGTTGTTAATTCTACTAAAAACATCATATATCTACTTGTAACTAATGTAATATATTTTATTATTATTATTATTCCTATTTTGCTATGTAAAATACTAATTTATTCATGTAAATATATAATGTGTGTATTAATATATTATATTTGAATTAGATAAGTAGATTTACTTAATATTTTATTTTCATAGGCATAATAATTTATTATTTTTATTATTATTATTTTTTTGGTTTTCTTTTGTTTTGTTTTTCTTTTTTGGCGTAACAATAGTTTTTCATATATATTTTCAATGCCATTCTCAATGCATAATATAGAATTAGATAAGAAAATTTAAGTCTATATTTTTTATATTTATTTATTTTATAATAATTTTATATAACTCGTGTTTTTAATTAAATAGAATATTTAAAATTCTGAAAATAATATCATTTCAATTTTTTTTAAGTTAGTTCAACTTTTATAGATTTTTTCTCTAATTAAATATTATTTATTAATATTTTTATATTAGGAGAATAAAAGTAAGATATTGAATAAGGTAAATATGATAAATAAAATATTGAATTAGGTAACATATAATAAAAGAAAAATATTGAATTTTAAAAAATATAATAATAGAAAAATATTAAATTAGGTAAAATATAATAAAAGGAAAATATTAAATTAGGTAGATATATTAGGCTCGATGACACCAAAGTACCATATGTTTTTCTAAAATTAACGAAACGTGAGAAATAGACACATAGGATAAAAGAATTTTATATTAGTTGTAACGCCCCAAAATAAAATACTACCTTAATATTAATATAAATAAATAAACAAACAAAATCTCACCTTCTGTTCGTTAAAACTTGTCGTGTTGGTAGACTTAATAGGACTAGATCTTTATACAAATAATACTAAATGATAAAAGGTAGCCCTAGCCAACGAGCCACTCTTCACCGGGAGGATCGAGATCTGGGTCACTCTCAAAATGTCGATATCTGGAGAGTTTGGTTTTAAAACAAACGAGAGAGTGAGCTAAAAGAGCTCAGTGAGGACAAGCAATTGAAATGTAAATTTTCTTTTAAAATATAAAATTGACAAGAGTTTAGAAAATAATTTTCATAAAATAATCCAAGCACTTGGTGTGCAAAACTATTTTCATACGTTTAACAAAATTCTAGTCAGCAGCTTCAAAATTAACATATTTTAAAATTAAACAAACGATAGATTTTCTCAAAAACTAACCAACTATCACATTTAGAACAAACAGACAATGCTTAATTATTTTTTTAAGAAATCAATTGAAACATTTAACAGTTGAACAGACAGGAAAAGCTGTCTCGTTCTTGTTTTTAAGAAATCAATTGAAACAGTTAACGGTTAAACAGACAGGAAAATCTGTCTCGTTCTAAAACAGTCAATCCAATTTGTGAGTGTCGGGTACGGAACTCTAGAGGTGGCTCCCGCGCGTAGCACTTAGCTCCCGAAGGACTCTAGAGGTGGCTCCCACGCGTAGCACTTAGTTTCCGAGCCAGATTAACTCACATAAACGTAGAATCAATGTCGATCAAACATGACCCATACGTTTCCGCTCACCATGAAAGGTGACACTCCCGGCCGAAGCCTCAATCACCTTATCCCTCCCAGTAGGCTCAACGTCCCTTAAGCTTTGGGATTCAAACCCAGGGTACGTCATATTCCGGAATATACCCAATCTACGACCCAAATCCTGCCGTCGTCTCCGACCCGACCAGGAAAAATGGGAATAGGTACCACGAGTAGTCAAGCAAGAACCACAGGCAACCTGCTCGATTGATTGCCCAAACTACTCGTGCCTGACAGACAGTGACAATGACAGACAGACAGTAACAGTGACAGTAGTTACAAACAGTAACGGTTGACAGACAAATGATAACAGACAGTCAATAACAACAATCGAGTTCAAACGATACCTTTGATATAAAATTATATAATTGAATTTATGATTAAACACAAGCACAAGGTAATGCACACTTGCATATTTTCCTTCAAAGTATTATTTTTCAAAAGTTTATACAAGTAGAAAAATATGTTCGATCAATCAAGTGCTTCATGATTTGTAAAATCAAAAACTTTTCAGTTAAAAAATATTTACTTGCAGATAAGCACAAACAGCGCTTTATAATTTGAGAATTTTCAAACTCCCCARTTTAGAAAGTTTTACTCACCTTCTCTGAGGTTGTTTCCAAAATCAAGCACAAAGATACGGCGGCTTTACGAGGTTCTTGATCTAGTATATGAAATGCCTCGTCACTTCCAAACAAAAGCTCATGTTGAGTCCTAAAACATATTATAATTATAAAAATTATAAATATAATATATAATAAAGTAATATCTAAGATTCTAAGACGCTTGGAAGTGAAACTACTAGTTTACATCGCACCATAAGATAATAAGGATGTTCGGGTCTCAAATCTTAAAATCTGAAGTTAAAAGGGTAAAATCATAATTTCAGATAAGTCTTACGTAGGAGGATGCTTTAACGAGGTTATGGTTCAAATTTAAAATCATTTGGAAGTCGTTTGATCCATTTCGGCTCAAAAATAAGAAAGTTGTAYGGTTTTGAAAAATTAATAAAGTAATTGGGGTTCAAATTGAGATTTTTGTAACTTTGTAAAGTTTGTGGGGTCAATTTGCAGTTTTCAAAACTCTAATTTGGGGTCAATTCGAAATAAATCAAAACTTAATTTAGGAGGACTAAATTGAAACTTTRAGGGTCAGATTGAAGTTTTCAAAAACTATAATTAAGTCCAAAATTCTATCTAATTCTCCACAGGAAACCTCTCAACTCCTAACTCATTTCATTTTCACCCAAAAACTTCAAAACTAAAATTCATCACATCCATCCCATCGATATCACCTCAGCCTGGCGGCTCCATTGCCGACAACCTCCTGCTGCTCCCCGACCAAGCTCCGACCATCACCAGTCGGGAAAACATACACACGATCACACACAACACGTACTTACATATACACAACCTTTCAAGCTCAAAACCCCAACTGAATAAGAYTTGAAATATGAAATTAATTAAGGGCTTTCGAAGATRAAGTAAAGACGAACAAATTAATATATAATTCKTTAAATTTGGACCTGCCGTTCRCCGGAAATCGGCCGTCGAAGTTCGACGGCGCCGGCCCGRAACGTGACAGCGCGCAGAAGCTTCTACGGAGTTTTGCCGATGATCTAGAACTCCGATCGTCGATCCGGAGGTGGAGTTGGAAACCTTATCTAATGAGCTATCTACGGTTAAAATTTCGTAATGATCCGCTGGTTAGATTTTTAACAATTAGCTGACGAAAAAGTCTGCTACCAAGGGTTTGATGCTAGCGAAAGTAAGAAGAAAAAGTGAAAAACTAATGACTTGTTTGTGATCCTTATATGATGAGATTGGGGATGATAAAGAAAAACTGAGGCGGTTTGGAAATGGGCTGGCCTTTGGCTTATTATTTGGGCTCAAATTATTGGGCTGGGCTCAATGGTTTGGGCCTATTTAATTGAATAGGTTTAAATGATTTTGAGTTCGATTTAAAATAATGAGTTAAAATAAAAATACCGTGTGTATTTATTTCCATTACAAAATTAAATAAATAGAAATAAAGATTTCATAATATCCAATATACATTCCAACAAAATATTATTGTAATAAAATATTTCAATTAAAATAAAATAAAAATAGTAATATAAAGAAGAATCAAATTAATTTAAATAAATTATAAGAGTAAATAGACGGGGCCTCACATTCTCCCCTCCTTAAAAGAATTTGGTCCCCAAATTCCTTTCTTAGATAATCTAGGCAATTCTACTACTACACCACAAAACTTAAATCCAATAGTCACTCTATCTACGATACAAGGTACATATGATTGAAATGTGTACAATTGAATAATAATTCTTTTTTTTAATTAAAGATGAGGTTGAAAAGATAGTGCGATTCGAACGAGAGTAAATACAARAAATGAACAGATTGTGTAGTAATGAGTTAAACGATTTGTAAATCAAAAGTATTGCTGAGTGTGATGTATAATGGAAAAGAACCTAGTTATTGAAACCGTAGTAAATATAAAATTTCAAACTTTAGACGTATCAAAGAGGGAGAGTACGACAAAAGGGTCTTATCAACATAATAAAACAGTCGATGGCATCAGTACTTCGAAAATAGCCAAGCGAAATAAATTTCCAATGTAAGCTAACAAATAAGAATGATTCGAAGTTCTACCACAAACAAAAGTAAAGTGAAAATAAGATAAAAATTTTGATATTTGATGAGGTGAAAGGTATAAATAGTAAAGTCGTACAGGGTAAGAGTAAGTACAAGTTAGGATATTTGTCCAAAGACAGAATTGACGAACAAAGTGATAATAAAACAAACAATGTGAAGTTAAAAGGTGTAGATATATGAAATATATAAGAAATACTCACATAGAAAATGAAATAACTAATATTTCAGAATCATTGTAGAAATATCAATATTTAAGGAAAGCTTTTACAGTTTGATCACTAGTCCGAACGTAGATTTACCAGTGAGAGAAAACGATAGAAAGAGGAGTAGAATAAAAGGGTGATTGAACAACGAGGTGAGGTAAACAAAGTAAAATTGATTCCTAGGAGATAAATTAGAAAGTAAAACTAGGCAAAACTTAGGTGCATTTGAAAAATAGTTGCATTAAAAAGTTTTATGTTGTGATCACTCGCATCCCTTTGTCACCATTATCCTATTGGATTTTGATGAATAATGAACCTCGAATATTCATTTCGTCGAACATTAACTTTTGTTTCTAAAGATTTCCATCTCTTGTGATACTATCTTCTAAACATTAAGTTTCTTTTAATATCCACTCTCAAATCAACTGAATTGAGACTTTTATTTAATTTTGAAGGTTTTGATTCACATTGTTCTCTCTATTTTGTACCTAAGATCTAACAAGTTTATATCTTGTTTGTCTTATTTATTGGAGTCCTTGCTTTGTTTCTTTTTGGCTTCTATGGCTGATCCATATTTAAGGTGAACATCTTACTTTCATTGTTTACACTCTTGAGTATTTCCTTTATAGTTATTCTCTCATAGAAATCGTTCTGTCTAACTGCCTTTCATTATCGAGTTCTGACTTAGGATGTTTAATTCTAAAGGTTGTTAATTCTTTATTTCATGATATCTTTGGAATCATGGAACTCACGCGATCTTTGTTTGGCCTTAAGCTATGGTTTGAAAATTGTTGGGTCATTTGTTGCCAATATTTTCTCTTTGAGCGTCAAGCTTGTTGAATTCTTTGGATATCTTCATTCACAATTATATTTTCAAACTTTCACTTGTTTAGAACAAGTTCTACCTTGCACTTGTCTCTCGTTCTTAGTGATTCACTATTTTACACTCAGTGCCAATGTTTGTTCCGTACCTTTAATTCATCCGAACTCCTGATTATTTTGAATGATAATTGTCACCTATTTGTCACTGAACCTTCAAGAGATTGGTGTCATCTAGCTTCACTTGATACCCTAACTTATGTTCAATACTTATCCCAATCTACTCGACGATTCAATATATGGAAATTTACTTCCAAATCCTTCTTGTTATATTTTCAATCATTTTCTTGGTAAATACTTCATTGTAAACCTAGAGAATCTGTTATTCATCACAATTTTTGATAAAATCACTCGTTCTAATCTATAACATTATTCTATTGGATTCTGATTGAATAGTGAACCTATCATACTCATTGCGGTTAACACCTTTCTCTTGTACTCTAACATTGGTAGTATTTTTATTTTCTACTTGATAGATTTTCCTGGTTGTATAACTTTTTAATGCAACTATTTTTCAAATGCACCTAAGTTTTGCCTAGTTTTACTTTATAATTTATCTCCTAGGAATCAATTTTACTTTGTTTACCTCACCTCGTTGTTCAATCACCCTTTTATTCTACTCCTCTTTCTATCGTTTTCTCTCACTAGTAAATCTACGTTCGGACTAGTGATCAAACTGTAAAAGCTTTCCTTAAATATTGATATTTCTACAATGATTCTGAAATATTAGTTATTTCATTTTCTATGTGAGTATTTCTTATA
>BMAC01000498.1:434854-470905 GCA_014905375.1 Phtheirospermum japonicum
TATTTCATATATCTACACCTTTTAACTTCACATTGTTTGTTTTATTATCACTTTGTTCGTCAATTCTGTCTTTGGACAAATATCCTAACTTGTACTTACTCTTACCCTGTACGACTTTACTATTTATACCTTTCACCTCATCAAATATCAAAATTTTTATCTTATTTTCACTTTACTTTTGTTTGTGGTAGAACTTCGAATCATTCTTATTTGTTAGCTTACATTGGAAATTTATTTCGCTTGGCTATTTTCGAAGTACTGATGCCATCGACTGTTTTATTATGTTGATAAGACCCTTTTGTCGTACTCTCCCTCTTTTGATACGTCTAAAGTTTGAAATTTTATATTTACTACGGTTTCAATAACTAGGTTCTTTTCCATTATACATCACACTCAGCAATACTTTTGATTTACAAATCGTTTAACTCATTACTACACAATCTGTTCATTTTTTGTATTTACTCTCGTTCGAATCGCACTATCTTTTTCAACCTCATCTTTAATTAAAAAAAAGAATTATTATTCAATTTACATCGCACCATAAGATAATAAGGATGTTCGGGTCTCAAATCTTAAAATCTGAAGTTAAAAGGGTAAAATCATAATTTCAGATAAGTCTTACGTAGGAGGATGCTTTAACGAGGTTATGGTTCAAATTTAAAATCATTTGGAAGTCGTTTGATCCATTTCGGCTCAAAAATAAGAAAGTTGTAYGGTTTTGAAAAATTAATAAAGTAATTGGGGTTCAAATTGAGATTTTTGTAACTTTGTAAAGTTTGTGGGGTCAATCTGCAGTTTTCAAAACTCTGATTTGAGGTCAATTCGAAATAAATCAAAACTTAATTTAGGAGGACTAAATTGAAACTTTAAGGGTCAGATTGAAGTTTTCAAAAACTATAATTAAGTCCAAAATTCTATCTAATTCTCCACAGGAAACCTCTCAACTCCTAACTCATTTCATTTTCACCCAAAAACTTCAAAACTAAAATTCATCACATCCATCCCATCGATATCACCTCAGCCTGGCGGCTCCATTGCCGACAACCTCCTGCTGCTCCCCGACCAAGCTCCGACCATCACCAGTCGGGAAAACATACACACGATCACACACAACACGTACTTACATATACACAACCTTTCAAGCTCAAAACCCCAAMTGAATAAGACTTGAAATATGAAATTAATTAMRGGCTTYCGAAGATRAAGTAAAGACGAACAAATTAATATATAATTCGTTAAATTTGGACCTGCCGTTCRCCGGAAATCGGCCGTCGAAGTTCGACGGCGCCGGCCCGRAACGTGACAGCGCGCAGAAGCTTCTMCGGAGTTTTKCCGATGATCYAGAACTCCGATCGTCGATCCGGAGGTGGMGTTGRAAACCTTATCTAATGAGCTATCTACGGTTAAAATTTCGTAATGATCAGCTGGTTAGATTTTTAACAATTAGCTGACGAAAAAGTCTGCTACCAAGGGTTTGATGCTAGCGAAAGTAAGAAGAAAAAGTGAAAAACTAATGACTTGTTTGTGATCCTTATATGATGAGATTGGGGATGATAAAGAAAAACTGAGGCGATTTGGAAATGGGCTGGCCTTTGGCTTATTATTTGGGCTCAAATTATTGGGATGGGCTCAATGGTTTGGGGCTATTTAATTGAATAGGTTTAAATGATTTTGAGTTCGATTTAAAATAATGACTTAAAATAAAAATACCGTGTGTATTTATTTCCATTACAAAATTAAATAAATAGAAATAAAGATTTCATAATATCCAATATACATTCCAACAAAATATTATTGTAATAAAATATTTCAATTAAAATAAAATAAAAATAGTAATATAAAGAAGAATCAAATTAATTTAAACAAATTATAAGAGTAAATAGACGGGGCCTCACATTAGTATCTATCTATCTATCTAGATAGATAGATAAATGCAAGAAGAATATAAAATAATAATAAAACTTTAAAATAACTAACAACTTCCTATATTCAAAAATAAGGAAAAATATAATTAATGATAACAAAATATTTATAAATTAAAATTTCCTTACGTATAAAAATATTATTTTTGTAAATTTATAAATAATATTTTAGTTCATATAAGAAATTTGATAAAAACTAGGATTTATGTTTTTTTTATGAGAACTTGTTAAACCTATATATATATATATATTCAGATCATGTGAAAATCAATTCCCTAAGTGGGAACTTAGAAATCGATATATTACATTATATGATGCTAATTTAAATAATGCAAAATGATGTTTATATTTTCACATTACTATTTTTATGTTTTTTTGATTTTAACTATTATCTTAATTAGCATGTACATAATTTATAAATAGCATCACATATTATGTAATATAGCAGGTTTTAGGTTCTCCACACAATAATTGGTTCTCATGTGAACTTATATATATATATATATATATATATATATATATATATATATATATATATATATATATGATTGAATGCATAGTAATTTGCAAAAGTTCATTAGTGGGACAAAGCAAAAAGAACATAAAATAATAATGAAATTTATATTAATAACTAACAACTTCCTATATTTAAAAACAAGAAAGGAAATATAATCGATGATAATAAAATAATTATGATTAATAAATTAAAATCTCCTTATGTATAAAAATAATATCTTTATGAAATTGTAAAATATTATGTTAGTGCATATAAGAAAAATGATAAAAACTAGGATATGAGAATTAATTAAACCTAATAAATTATCAATAACTTAATGGAATATGTCATTTGTTTTCCCGTTCCAGTTGAACTCTTTCCTTATAATCAAAATCGACAAGACTCATAAATAAATGATATTGACCAACATAGTACTAATCCACTTTTCCAAACTATATGTGCTAATAAAGTGAATTATATCATGTAACTACCTTTTTTCATTCATAATCTTCTCCTAATTAAAAACATCTTACAATACCTCAATGGAGATTGCACTCGTTCACTAAAGGAAAGAAATATTCATTGTGAATTAATTCTAGAGTATTTTTTTCAACTCATTCTTCGATTACTAAGTTACTATTACTATATATTAGGATATATTACAAGAGCCATTTCAATCATCTGCAAAACTATCAATAATGTGTACATTGTGTCTCTTTGTTTCAGCCTTTTGTTTTCTTGTTCAAGTTCATAATGTTGCCTCAATAAACTATGGAGATGCCTTAACAAAATCTTTGTTATTCTATGAGGCACAAAGATCAGGGAAGCTACCTTCTGACCAGAGGATCAACTGGAGAGCAGATTCGGCCCTTAGTGATGGTCAAAGTGTCGGGGTAATATTGTCTTTAAACTAGTTTCATGAGCATGATATTATTATTGTTATGATAGTTTGAATGTATGTCTTTAAAAATGTATCTCTGTGCTATATGGAATATAATCTCATATTCTTTTAGGGCATCTTTGCTTTAAAATTCGGATTCGCAATATCAGATTGGTATTTTGAATAATAAATATTCAACCAATAATTTTTACACCTAATTTCTATCACGTACTATTTTTACTATTAAATAAAATATTATAATAAAAGATCATTCACTTTTTAGATATGGTTTGATATCAAATACAATATAATAATATATTATCATCCACTTTTCATACATAATTTGACATTTGCAATAAAAGAAATTAAAAATTTTGAATTATATAACAAATAAGAATTTTATCAAAATTTAGAATATGTATATTATTAATATTTTGTTGTGGGTGAATTCACCCTGCACCCTAATTATGAGAAGGCTTATCAAATTCTTAGGCTGCAATTGGGTAAAGAAAATAAAAATTCCTTAACTAGCCAAAAAAAGGAAAAATATGTGATTGATTGTGATTCATAATTTTTTTTTTCTACCACCAGGAAATACAACATTTTCCCTCATCTTCTCTATTTGATTTTCTCTCTCTTTATCTCAACTACCATTAGTTTCTCACACCCAAGAACATTTCCTTTGTAGGGCCACTTGAAAAATAATTTACCAAGTAATTTTATATCTAATCATTTACTCAAATTACTACCTCACCAGAGAAATATCATTTCCCTAAAAAAATTTCACTATTTTCTAGACAAACGAAATGGAATGAAAAGATATCCAATTGTCACATTAATTTTTAAATCTTTTAATTTCTTGTTTGCATGCACGTTTTTAACTCAGATTGATCTAGTGGGAGGATATTACGACGCCGGAGACAACGTGAAATTTGGTTTTCCGATGGCCTTTACGGTGACAATGCTGGCTTGGAGTGTGGTGGAATTCGGGCCGCAACTCAATGCCCGACACGAGTTATCAAATGCCCTTAGATCCATAAAATGGGGTACCGATTATCTGATTAAAGCCCACCCAGAGCCCAATGTACTATACGGGGAAGTAGGCGATGGCTGGTCGGATCACGATTGCTGGCAGAGGCCCGAAGATATGACCACGTCCAGGACTGTCTATAGAATTGACGAGCAACACCCCGGAGCCGACCTCGCCGGAGAAACTGCTGCCGCTTTTGCCGCTGCCTCCATTGCTTTTAGAAAAGTAAATCGTACGTATTCATATGAGCTTCTCACTCATGCAAAACAGGTATATCTTCTATACTTACTTATACTCGCGTTTTCATGCACATGTGTGTGCTTTGGGCAAAATTGGAAACTTTGTATTACAATTTGATTCTATTAGTCCAAATGGACTTAATTCTACTATACCTCCAACTCTATTAATCAATAAATTTATTTAATAATATTATAATTCATTAATATATATGATGTGTTAAAAAGTGATTAGATTATCTTATATGGGTATGGTAAAATGAGAAGACTGTAGAATTTTCCTTAAACATGTGCGTGTGTTTTGAAAATTTCTTGTTAACGTTGTGCATCGTTTTGAAGCACCATTTATACCAACTAATATCAATTTATGACAGTTATTTGAATTTGCCAAAACACATACGGGTCTTTACCAAAATAGCATTTCGGTCGCTGGACAATTCTATTCAAGCAGTGGCTATGAGGTAAGAATTGTATTATATATATTTGAATTAAACTTTGAGTATTTTTATTTATTTTTTAATTACAGAATCACGTGAATGTATCAATTCGATCCATATCCAAATACTTTGTTTATAGTATTGGCGAAATTAAAGGTGCTGAGTTTTCTTTAATCGCTTGAATGCAACATATTATAGTATGTGTTTTATAAAGTGTCTGCGAGTTTAAGAAATTAATTTATTTTCTATTGATCATGTGATCCTCAACCAAGTATTTAGATTAAAAAATTATTTTATAACTCAAACCTTTTGTGTTGGTCACAGGACGAGCTATTGTGGGCGGCTGCCTGGCTGCACCGAGCCACTAATGATAATTCATACCTTGAATGTATAAAATGGTCGAATAATGGTGGCACTAGACAAATGTTTTCTTGGGATGACAAGTTTGTTGGTGCTCAAGTCCTAATCGCTAAGGTAAACAAATAATACATATTACAAATACTATTTTTAGAATTTAAGGAGTAATTGCAAATATTATCGAAAACAAAGTGTTTGTTACTTTTGATCAAGGAAATAAATATTCCTGGGCAATACTCATATTAGATAAGATTGATGGATCATCTCTTAAATCGAATAAAAGAATCATTTGTCAAGCCACAAGTTCATGATTAAAATATTATAAATACAAAATTTAATACATTATATTAGAAAAATTATACCTCATAGTATAAAAAGCAATACATCGACTATGTTTGGTAATTTACGGATAGTTGATTGTATTAGTTATTTGTATTCAAGTGTTTGGTAAATAATTGTTAGGTGATAGTTGTTTGATTATGAAAAATGACAAAAAAAAAAAAATATTTACAAAATTTTTTTCTTAGATATTTCTTTTTAATTATATATATATATATGTGTGTGTGTGTGTGTGTGTGTGTGTGTGTGTGTGTGTGTGTTGAATAATTAAAATTACATTCACTAAATATATAGTTATTATTTAAAAATTATTATATATAAAAATTTCTTTATTCGCAAATTTATGAATATTTAATTTGGATAGTTATTACTATTATTTAACCAAGAAAATAGTTATAAATAATTTTTCTATGTAAATTAATAATAAATATATTTTTTCATTTGCATTTTGAATACAAAATTGTTATTTCAACTCATATTTCAAAAATCTCTTCTTAAAAAACTCCTCTATGAGCTTTTTAAAAATTAATTTTCTAAACTAAAAAAGTTAATTATAATTTTTATTTACCAAACAACCTAATTAGAGTATTTGACTAGTCAATTCTCTAAATTGAAGTCAAGTCTCATTTTACCCCAAACATCTCATTTCCAAACACCCCTATCATGGTACCAGAAATTTACAAAAAAAAAAATAAAAATAAAAATAATAATAGTAATATTTTGAGTACAAACCAATATATTATAGTACAAAAATTAATATATTATATTACAGGGTCATATAATTTGCCAGATCATAACCCATCAATCTTATCCAGTACAAGTGTTTGCTAATATTTTTTTTTTATAATTTCAAATTGCAATTGTTGCTACCTATTTTACTTCTGACCAGATTCTTAAGGTCATGTTTGTTTTCAGACTCTCAATACCTGAGTTGGGATTGCGAATTTCAATCCTCGTTTGTTCTAGCACTCAAATCTTCGATACTCAACCAACAATTTTTTAAACCTAATCTCACACTCATCTTTTTTATTCCATCATCATTACATTTAAATAATTATATAACACTAAATACAATATAAAAATAATTTATCAACACTTTTCAAACATAATTTGACATCAAATATAATATAAAAATATATTTTTATTAATTTTTTAGACATGATTTGAAATCTACAGTAAGAAATAAAGAATTCTAAATCCTACAATAAATAAAAAATTTTACCATTCACAAAATTCTAAATACTCAAAATTATGAATAGCATAATTCACAATCCCAACAAAACCTAATACACGGAAACCCTAAAGTTATTTAAATGTTATTTTAAATTTCTGCCTATACTTTTAGTTCATTTGACTGACAAATGAAGTATATTTCTACAATCGATTGACCAGAAACTCTCCTATAACTTATTTAACTTTTGTTTCAATAGTTGTAAGACATAATCATATTCGTATTTTCAATATCATCACTTCAGATTGTTTGGATCAACATCTTTATACTATTTCGTAATTTTTTTTTTTTATTAATTCTTGATAGTTCGTTAGGTTTAAAAAATTCTTATTGAGAAAAAAAAACAGGAATCATAGTTTTTTATAATAAGTTTATAGTTGATTGGATAAGATTTTACTTTTATCTTTTATTTTTTATAAACTAATATAGTATTTTACAATTCTACGTAATTATTATTTTTAAAAATAAAGAATATTTTATTTATCAATATAATTATTTTGGTATTATTATTTATATTTTTATTTATTTTTTGATATTCTTGTAAGAGGTCTCTATTTAATATTCTAAATTTATTTATTTTAATTTATATTCTTCTTGCATTTTATTTATATTGTTTTATACATCTCTCAATCATATCTATATTGCACTCAACATCACACATATCTCCTTAACTCCCTAAAAGTGCTCATATTCAATAAGTTAATTTATCAAATAATAATTTATAATTATTTATCAATTAAAAATTATTAATTATCAGCTAACAGTTTCCCTTAACCAAACAAACCCAATGCCAGAAGTCATAGATTTGGTTATCTTTCAAAAATTACAAATATGAATTGAGTATTTGTAATTTTAAATTAGAACTGTTTTTTCTCTATAAATTGGCTAAACAATTTTCACTTGAGTAATTAAATATATTACACGAGTCCTCTTTTAATAGATAGATTTTTAATGGTTGCATATGAAATTTAAATTCCAGGGTATTTTAGAAGGGAAAATTTCTGAAAATGGAAACTTGAGCCAGTTGAAGAACAATGCAGAGCAATTTATTTGTAATTGTATTGAAAAAGGAAACAACAATGTGAAGAGAACAAATGGTGGCCTTCTTTGGTTTGTGGAGTGGGCAAATCTTCAGTATGTGACAAGTGCATCATTTATCATGACGGCCTATGCCCATTTTCTTGCCAACACACAGTCAACGATCCAGTGCGCCAGTGATGTTGTTGGGCCCGAGGATTTAATCGTTTTTGCCAAGTCTCAGGTTTTTTTTATTGTCTAATTCTAACTTCTGTGTGTTTTTTATCACTGTTGCATCTAAATGTGAAACATCAACAACTGTATAGGTGGAATTTTTAATAACTGTATTATAAGATCAGTTAAATAAAGATAAGATTTATAATTATTTTAGAAACAGTGAATCTGAAAAAATAAACAAATTATTTTCTTAAATAATGTAAAACAAATATGAAAACTCATAAATTCTGCTAAGTAAATATAAAAACTTATAATTAAATTCTAAAGTATTATTTAATAAACCTAAAAATGTAAGATAAACAGCAGAAATTGTATAATTGAAAAAAGAAAAGAAAAAAAAACTCAAATATGTTATGAAATGTTAAAATAAATATGATTTTCTTACTGAATCAATTAAATTATTTTAAAACTTATAATTCATTTTTCTTAATAATAAGTCTGACAAATATAAAACAAACTAAATAATAATATAATATATTAATATTAAAAACATCTACTATTCTATAAAATGTAATTAAATAAATATAAAACCTTTTAATTTGATTATGTGTATATGTTAATAAATTTGAAAAGAAAAGAAAATCAACTCAATATCATTTTATTCGTTCTTTTCAAAAATAATTGTACTATTTATGATTTTTTTTGTTTGTTTTTCATTTTTCAAATTTATTAAATAATTGTTTAGAAATTAATTATTAATTTAAATAGTTTTTGTTTTTTGACTTATTTAATTTGTTTAAAATATTTCTGAGGTTTATTAAAATAATCATCACTTAATTATTAAAATTTATTTTCTAGATTTACTATTTGTAAATTAATTATACGCTTCATTTTTATTTAATTGATTCTATAGAATTTTTTTATTTTTCAGATTTATTGTTTGGAAATTAATTTTAAATCATATTTGTTTTATTATTTTATGATATTTCTGAGTTATTTTTCATATTTATCAATTAATTATTAAAATTCAATTATAAGTTTTATTATTTATTTATCTTATTATAAATTATTTTATAATATTATATGTTCTTTTCAATTTAATTAATTAAATATAATTTATTAAACTTTCTCTGATTTTTTGGTTTTTTTTATAATTAATTAAAAAAACTAACCAAAAAAATCCTCCAAATTTAACCTAATTCCGCCGAAACTGACTTTTTTTTTTTTGTCAAAAATTGTCCTTAAATTGGCCAAAATTAAAAGTTTAGGAATTGAAATTGATTAATTAATTTGAGTGGAACTAGTTTTGGTAACCCCTATATTTAGTGAGACTAATTTTGGAGTTTGGCCTGAAACTTATGGCAAGAATAATGGCTTAAATGTACAGTTGGTCCTTAACTAAGAGCTAGCAATTTTGGTACCAAAATATTTAGGCAACAAAATTTGTTCGTGAAAATTTTATTTTGTGTAGTTATAATCCAATAAATATTTATTTTGCATTAATTTTAATCATACATGTAATATTTTGTGCAATTTTAGCATCAAAATGCTGTTTAATATTTCATTTATTTCTAGAGTATTTGTGTAGCAAAATACTCATTTTTCTTGATTTGGTTTGATTTTAAGGTGGATTACATATTAGGCTCAAACCCAAAACAAATGAGTTACATGGTCGGGTTTGGGTCAAATTATCCGAAGCAAGTACATCATAGAGGAGCATCAATAGTGTCCATCAAGAAAAGCTCAAGTCCTGTGGGTTGTAAAGATGGTTTTAGTGAATGGTTCCATAATAATGCAGAAAATCCAAATGTTTTAATCGGCGCAATCGTGGGTGGACCCGATCAAGGAGACGAGTATAGAGACGTTAGGGATAATTATCAGCAAGCTGAGCCTGCTACTGCAAATAGTGCACCTTTGGTTGGGGTTTTAGCAAAGCTTGCTTGCAGTTGATGTATACAAAATGAAGTTACTATGAATGGTTCTAGTGGAGTGCGTATTTAAGCTTTTCTCAAAATTAGTGAATTATATAAGTTTGTTGTGTTTTTTATGGTAGAATGTTTGGATTTTCGGTGAGTTATTGCTTTCTCTATTCATTCTATATGTTAATAGTGTTAACTATTAAGGTGAGTATGTCGAGATATGAGAGCTCTTACGCTGATGTGTTAGATTGTGATGCTCCAAAACTATTTGTAGTAAGTCATGTTTTTTCACTAGGTATATAATATTACTTTTTTCTATTTCAATATCTCATTAGAAATCTAGGGTTTGCAATTTCTTTCCTGTCTTTCTCTCAACCCAAGTATCGATTTTTATTTAATTTATTTATTCTCACAAGTCATACTCACCGATCTAAATTGGAAGCTCTCGAAACTCACACTCCTCGAAATCAGTGTGTATTTGTCCTTTTTAGTTATGTTGTACTCCATTGAGCAGCTTTTAGTTCTATTAGTTGGATAAATTATGACTTTGCTATTGTGATGTTTTTGGTTATTTTTAGGTGTTTGTGCCATGGCATCCTCTAATCAAGCATTGAGTTTGAGTTATTTAGAAGAGAATGCTTTGTCTGACCTTCGGGAGATTATTTCTGATTCATTAGGCATCAAGAGACCTACAAAATTCGATGCAACTTTTTTAAACCTCCTTAATATTTAAAAATTTGAGATTGGAATGGTAGTTTGAGCATAAAGTGTTTTCTTGGATCATTTGTGCTATCTTGTTTTCTGATATGCACTTCTATGGTGATTTTATAGCAATCAGCAATTTGCTCATTTTCATGTAATTTATTTCTTCTATAGGAAATTGTCTTACTTAATTCTCTTATATGTTTAGAATAGAATATAGGCCAAAATCATGAATTCAGAGAGGCTTTTGACATTGCAGTTGCTAGAGCAGTAGCAGAAATGAGAGTTCTTAGTATGTTCTAATAATTGTTGTCATTTTCTGCTTTAGTACTAGGTAAGTTCTAGTGATACGTTAGAGGCCTTGCTCCTCACCAAGTGCAACCGTATTGTCATGCGCTGGAATACGCCTACCATCCGGGGAATGATCCAGCAGGTTCCATTTGAATTTATTTGATTTGCTTGAAAATATGCTGTGATTTCTGCAGGAATTTGGTTGTTAGGAAGGCGAGTCCAGAAGCAGCAGGAGATATTGTGTCTTCTTTGACGTCGACGATCCATGGTTAGTCTTGAAAATTACATTAACAACTGTGTATTTATACATGTTTAGTTTAACCAAATTTAGTTATGGCACTAAATATTAAAAGTATTCATGTTTATTTTAACCAAATCATTATTTAAAATAATATTCCAAATTATTTATTAAAAAAACTGGGGCTAATTTAATTTTCTAATTCCTATATATATTTCCAGCATTTCAATAAGTCTTGAAAATATTAGTAAGTTTTCTTTAAAAAAGAAAACTTAAAGCTTAATATATCACATGTTTTGGAAAAAATAGTTGAAATAAGATAATTTTTAAAGAATTACATAGTATTAGTTCTTAAGACGTTTTGTGAAATATATTAAAGATTTAACAAATGGTCTTCTCCTTGTGTTGCAGGTTAGCTGGGATAGGTGGACTGCTAGTAACAATACCTTCTCCTTAATGGTCCAGAGGCTATTAACATTAACAAGTAATTAAGGGACATGGAATTTTTCTATAATGCTTGCTAGCTACTAAAATATATGACATTTAGTTGATTATACAAATATGCACGTTTGGGCACCTTTCTTCGTTACTTATTTAATCAAAAAGTATTATTTTTAACAGAGGAGGTTGATATGGCGACACAGACTGTTTAAAAAATAGTCGATCTCACCATCCTGCTCCAGCTCTAGCTACTGTTTTTTCTTCGACTTAATTGTTGAAACCTTCCAATGGTTAGCTTTGTTTTTTTATTAATTATTATTTACACGTGTGTGAATTCAAGTAATGAAGTTAATTTTGTTATGCATTTTTATTTAGGAGTCATTTCCCTGTTGGATGTTAAGCGGCAGTGTCCATTAAGGAAGATGATTTTTGCTCTAAATCTCTGGTTTCCTTTATTAATTAATTAATTGTTGTAAGAGTTGGATGATTATTGGTAAATTGTTAGATATTTTGCATAATAGAGTGTCATTTATCTATGTATATTATTGTTGTTGTTAATATAGCTTATTTTCATACTCTGTAAGCTGAAGCACCACCAGGGCATCACATCAGCAAGAAATCCAAGAAAAGATCCAAGAGCACAGG
The DNA here is from genome assembly GCA_014905375.1 of Phtheirospermum japonicum. NCBI lineage: Eukaryota > Viridiplantae > Streptophyta > Magnoliopsida > Lamiales > Orobanchaceae > Phtheirospermum > Phtheirospermum japonicum. Next base: position 447,213 of record BMAC01000498.1, read on the forward strand.
AGGATATATCTACTCTGTAAGTTTTATAAGGATTAATTTGATTGGCTGAAGAAATATCGTGCTGGATGTGGACCGGAGAGAGACAATCGACGAAAATGAGGACTAAATATTTAGAAGCTGCATATCCAGTTTTTTGACACAGACGTTCGAACATCTGATGTGGTTTTTGCTATCAACACTGATGCAGTGATGGTCCCAAAATGTCATTAGTGAAAAGGTAAAGAAGCACAAAGAAAATAAAAACAAACAAACAAAAAAAAATTGAGGTATTTTTGATTTTTTTTTTAAGTTTCTGATTTGGTCTTTTTTATTATTTATTTACTTACAGTTGGGAAATTTCTTGCACTATATGGCAATTGGCTTTAGTCACACTTGCAGTGGTACCACTAATAGCTGTGATTGGAGGCATTCACACAGTCACATTAGCCAAGCTCTCTACCAAAAGCCAAGAAGCTCTTTCCCAAGTAGGAAATATTTCAGAACATGGTGAAGAATAATAATATATTAAAGTATTTCTTTAAAAAAATTAATGATTTTAGCTTAACTAAGTACATTTTCAAATTACAGACAATAGTCCAGATTAGAACCGTGTTGGCATTTGTGGGCGAGACGAGGGCCCTTCAATCCTATTCCGCAGCTCTCAGAGTTTCCCAAAATATTGGGTACAAAATTGGATTTTCCAAAGGTTTGGGGCTCAGAGCAACTTATTTTACCGTATTTTGCTGTTATGCCCTTTTGCTCTGGTATGGTGGATACTTGGTTAGGCACCATTTCACCAATGGTGGTCTCGCAATAGCAACAATGTTCGCCGTCATGATTGGTGGCCTGTAAGTAAGTGACTAATTATTATTCCATTAATATAAACCTATTTTGAATTGATGATAATGATAATAATAAATCTTGTTAATGGATAGGTGATCATTGGGGCAATCGGCTCCAAGTATGGCTGCATTTGCAAAGGCACAAGTTGCGGCTGCTAAAATATTCCGCATTATCGATCACAAACCGGGTGTCTAGAAAAATAGCGAAACGGGCTTGGAGTTAGAGTCGATAACGGGACAGCTGGAGCTTAAGAATGTGGACTTTTGCTATCCTTTGAGACCCGAAACTCAATGTGCTTAACGATGTTTCTCTAATTGTTCCGGCCCGAAAAACGATAGCTCTAGTTGGTAGTAGTGGCTCCGGAAAAAGTACGGTAGTGTCCCTCATCGAGAGATTTTACAGCAATGACATTTATATTTATTGATGGTACACATTATTTTGCAATGACATTTAATATTGCAGCAATTAAAGCGGAACATATAACACTTCAATTATGATTGCATCTGATATATTAACTCAAGTTGCGGTCATTGTAATATTTAGCAAATTTAGGGGATGTAAATGCAAAATGCAAGACTTAAATGTCTCGGCATGGGATCAGGTAGATATATTTCATGGCCTGTATCAATTTAATGTGAATTAAGTGTCATTGTTTGCAAGGGCTAGATGTGATGTTGATGGTCCTCATTTGTATGATTATGTCATTCAAATTGTTTTAATTTCCATAGAATGAATCTTCCCACCTGTTCTTACATTGAGCAAATATAAACTTCATCCAGACATCCGTGAACAATTTTGGGACCAACAACAATGGCTAAAGCATATTCTTGTGAGATACACATGGTAAGTTTCTGCAAACAATTACTTGTAAAAAAATGAAACTTATGAAAATTACGAGTAATCTGGTTCATTTACTAAGCTTGTCATTTTTATGCATTTCGAATAGATTTAAGTTACCGAAACATATTGGACTATTATGCAAAACCCTGGACCCGCTGACGATCCTATCTCATACGATCAAGACGAGCACATTTCAGCCGCTGTTTGGGAGGGACAGACGTTTTTCCTACCCAATTTTGTCTTCTTTTAACTTGCTTTATAGTCGATTCATGCTTTAAAACTCGTAATACGTAAACAGAAATGAGGCGCACTCAAATATCACGAGCGCACCTCTAAGCTCGACCATTAGATAAATGACTTACATGTTTTGCTATAATTATTTTCATTAATGATAAATGACTTGCTTTTATTAAATTTTGGTGATATAATTAATATACTCACAATCACCCTATATATTAATGCAAAATCCTCCTAACATATGTGTCTACTTCCCATGCTTCGTTAGATTTGGAAAAAAATTTGGTGCTTCGGTGTCATCCGAGCCTAATATTAACCTAATTTAGTATATTTCTTTTTTATATATTTACCTACTTTAATACTTTCCTAATATTACATTTTTCCTAATTTAATACTTTTCTTTTATTACATATTACTTACTATAATATCTTTAACATATTTTGTCCAATTCAATATCTTACTTTTATTCTTCTAATATAAAAATATAAAAAATTATCTAATTAGAAAAAATTTACATAAGTTGAATTAATTTTTATTTACAATAAAAGTTGAAATAATTTTATTATAATTTTAAATATTTATTTAAGTAAAATATGAGTTATATAAAGTTATTACAAAAGGAAATAAATATAAAAATATAAACTTAAATTTTTTTATCTAATCCCAATATAATAAATTGAAAATAATATTAAAAATATATATGAAAAATCATTGTTACACCAAACAAAAAACAAAAATAAAGTGAAACAAAAAAGATAATATAATACTAATAATAAATTATTATGCCTACAAAAATAAATATTAAATATATTCTATATCTCTTTATCTAATTCAAATATAATGCATTGATACATATATTATATATCTGCACGAGCAAATTAGTTTCTTACGCAGAAAAAAAAATTAAAATAATATTACATATACTACAAGTTAGATGCACGATATTTTTTCAATAGAACTATCAGTGTCTTATAAATTTTAATTTTTTATATCACATATTCACATGTAACACGCAAGTGTTGTATATTTTATATTTTTTCAAACTCAATTTTATACGGGTTTCTCCGTCAAGTTTAAGGTATATTGATATGCTTTACAACTAATTTCGCGACTTAATGTAAAAAATAATGTTCTTGATATATCACAACTAATTTCATGACTCACGGTAAAAAAACTTGCAAAATTCTTAATTCCATTTTTAATATTATTCTTTTGGTATTTTTAATGAATATTACTCTTTCCAAATCCCGCATAATATGCGTGTGTCTGCTTCGCATGCTTCGTTTGACAAATAAAAAGTTCTGGTGTTTCGATTGCTTAGGTTTCATTCGAGCCTAATATCTACTTAATTTAATATTTTTCTTTTATTGTAACTCACCTAATTTAATCTTTTCATTTTATTGTATTTTGCCCAATTTAATATTTTTTTAATTATATTTTGTCTAATTCAATATTTTTCTTTTATTCTCCTAATATAAATATACAAATAAGTCATAAAATTAGTAGAAAAGATCTAAGTTAGTTATTTTACTTAAAAGATAAATACATAATAAGATATAATTTTCATTAAAAATTATTATGAAATTATTAAATAAGTAGTGTTTATAATAAATATTAATATAATTTTAATTTTATAATTTAAATATTCAATGTAGGTAAATTAAGATTTATTTAAAATAATCTAAGTATGTAACTAAATATTGGTAATGAATTCAATCTAACATAAAAATATAAAATTATATAATAATAATAATAATAATTATTATTATTATTATTATTATTATTATTATTAAATATTGATTAGACATCGGTACAATGCGACACGAGTTGAGAGTATGACATCCGTTTAGGTTTTCAAAGTATGTAAGTAATATTATTAACGAATTTAATCTAAACTTTGAAATACAAAATAACGTAATAATAATTAATAAGTAGAGATTAGCCACGGGCTTAGAATTTGAATTTTCATAAGTATGACAATAAAGTTATTAACGAATTGATTCTAAGCATGAAAATAAAAATTTAATAATTATAATAATTAATAAATAAATTAGACATCTAAGCCCGGGTCTGACGTCTTCTGCTCTGCCGACTTTCAACGCTTTTAACGCATTACAGTCTGATCTCGAACTTGAGTCCACCCACTGCCCCGGTGGCCCGGAACGGTAAAGATTCCCGCCCGGGTCCTTCGGCGCCTCCTACTTTGGAGGCTATTTCGAGGTCCGAGTCCGAACCGTTACCTCCCGCTCTAGTGAACACAGCTTCTAAAGCCGCTGATACTCTTGTTACTCCTTCTGGTTCGGAAGAGCAGGATTACCGTACTGCTTCTGAGCTTTTTGACAGTGGCTCAGACAGGGGTGAGAAATTAACTGCGCAGCTCTGCAGGAATAATCAACCGACCGTTTACAGATCGGTTGAGATAGTTTGTGACACCTCTCGACAGCTTGTATTTTATGAGGAAGCTGCTTCTTCGAGCAAGAGTTTTGTTGATCAGGTAGACATTGGTTTTTCGGATAAGATATCTCCTTCAGCGCAACATACTCCAACAGCTTGTCCTGCACATGACGAAGGTATTATAGTGGACGAGTCGGACTTTGGCAGCCAACATTGCACCCCTATTTTTCGTAAACCTGCCACTGATCGAGAATTATTTGATATAATTAAAAAATTACAACAGGAGTCTTCTACTCCTTTCATTATCAACGATTCAAAATCCTCTCCTGCCCTACAACTTATGGATATTGCTTCAGGACAATCTTGGGCGAATATGACTAAAGACGAAACTTCTACTCCTTTACGCAAAGTTTCAAAGAGTTCTCTTAAGCGGGGATTTCTTATGAAGCGCTAGTTTCTTTATTTTCGTCTCCTTTTCATTGTTTGCTATGTACTCGAACACTTTTCTCTCTTTTTTTAATAAAAGCGCCACAACTTATTTAAAAAAATAAATAAATTAGACATGTACAAGGCAAGGGTTGAGAATACATCATTTGAATTTATCATGTTACATAAAAATTTGTAATTATCGCAAATATTTTTTATATTTAGCTTTTAATAAACCCCGTGTAATACACGGATATTAAACTAGTATTTATTATTTAGTGATTTGGTGTATTCCTGCTTTCATTTTAATTTTCTTTTAATTTTTTTTAAAACTTTCTAGAAGGTAGATTTTGTACACTCGTTCTAGAAGATTGTTCCTAGATCGGGTTTGATGAGTAAAGGACCAGAAAGACGACTTCTAGAACGGGTAACTAACCGTTCTAGAAATCGACTTTTTAGAACGGGTAAAAAACCGTTTTAGAGAGTTAGACTTTCTAACGGCTGTATATAGAACGCTTCAATATCCGTTGTAGAATGTCTTTTTTATCCGTTGTAGAATGAATGTTGCACCACATAAAAGCAAAGGTGCAACCTACTTGAGATTTTTGGCTTACATATTTATTCATCATCATCATTGATAATTCTTTTCTTTCTTCTGAAGTATGTTATTAATTTCTATTATTGCTAGCAAATTTGCAAGACTTATTTCTTAAACTCACATAAAACTAAAATTAAACAACCATTAGAATTACATAAACTAATATTCAACATTAACTGAAATTACAGACTAAAATTAGACAAAAATCAAAATTACAAAAACTAGAATTACACATTGAAAGGTACTACATGAAAATAATCAAAATGACAAACTCTAAAATTACACTAAATAAAGTACATTTTTTATGGAAATAATTTTGTCATTAGACAACGCTTAAGATCATCTTCTTCTAGGGATAAGTACGAGGCTTTCACTCATTAAGGTATTAAGCATATATAATTTCATCCTCATTTGTCCTAGATTGGTCATTGCCTCAAGTTCATTTTCACTCGTGATTCTCGTCGTGAAATCATCAGAAATGGGGGATTAGTACGATGTCACACATTTTTCTTTCCTCTTAGCCTTAACCTTATCTCTACCAATGGGATGACGAACTATTGAAGCATCACTGATTGGAATTTTTGGAGTGGAGTCAGTTAGATCCTCCCCATCTTCATCAGTTCATGATTTTTTTAAGCTGACACGACCTTCACCATCCCAAATAGAGGAATCTAAGTTTACTCACCATGAGGTTTTGAGCTTCGGGGGATGTCCAACATTGTGGAGGAATTGAGCTTCGGGTAATGTTATCTGAGGTATGGTGATGTGGGGATAGCAGTTTGCATGAAATATTGAGTAAATTGAGTGTTTAGAGACGTTTCGAAATTTAGAGATTTTTTAGAGTTCTGAATATTTTCGAGGGTATTGAGAAAGTTTGAGAGTTAAGAACAAATTATTATTTTGCTCCATGAATAAATGAGAGAAAGACAGAGTTTAGTAGATAAAACTGATGATATATACAGATTATCGACCAATTTAGCACATTCTAGCACTTCCCTTAGTATGTACAATAATGTCATATTTAGTCTCTATTTATAGAGAATGAAAGAAATATGAATTCTGGTATATATAATAAGTATATTACATTACTTGAGAAGAAATTACATTCTAAAGCTTTTCTACCTTAAAAAAACAACTGAAATTGTGAGTTTTTGATATCGGGGTTTCACAAAAAAAGAAATCCCAGTATCGGGATTTCACAAAAGAAAAAAATCGAAACCCCGATAGCGGGAACTCATAATTTCATTTTGTTTTAAATCCTGATATTGGGATTTTATTTTTAAATAATATCATATTTTAATGTTTAGATTAAATTCGTTAATAATTTTATTTACGTACTTAGAAAAATAAAAATCACATTGTCAACCCGTTAATAATCTCAATTAATTAATTAATTATTATTAAAAACTATATTTTAATAAATAGTTAGGTTAAATTCGTTAATAACTTTTAGTTACATACTTAGAAAAATTCAAAAGATATCATACTTTTAACTCATGTCGCATTGTATGGATGTCCAATCAATATTGATTAGTTATTATATAATTTATATTATTTATGTTTAGATTGAATTCATTAATAATATCTTATTAGATTATTGCAATAACATGTAACTTACTTATATTTTATATTGAAAATTGTAATAATAAAATTATTTAAACTTTTATTATAAATGCAACTTATTTATATTATTTTCATAATTATTTTTTCAATTAATATTATCTTATAAGTAGTTTGTCTTTTAATTAAGATAACTAATTCATATTTTTTTTTTTCAAATTATATATTACTTTTTATATATTTATATTAGAAGAATAAAATAAAATATTGAATTAGTCAAAATATAATAAGAAAAATATTAAATTAGGCAAAATATAATAAATTATGCAGATATTAAAATTTATATATTTTAGTAAGTTTTCAAACCTCCAAAACTCGTCAATTAAGCATACGAATTACAAGAAAACTACACATCAGCCTGAAACTTTCTAGGTAAACATGTAAAATAGAGATCTTTTTTTTGTGTGTGTGTGTGTGTACACACTACTTTAAGACCCGTGTATTACACGTGATTTTTCAAAAGAGAAATATAAAAAATTTGTGATAATTATCGAGTTTAAATCTAAAATAAACTATTTAAAGGATGTATTCTCAATTCGTGCCATGTACATGTCTAATCCATTTATTTAATTATATTTATTATTAAATAATTTAATATTTTAATATTTAAGTTAAATTTATTAATAATTTTATTTACATACTTATAAAATACAAAAGATGTCACATTTTCAACCTGTGTTAAATCTCAATTAATTAATTATTATTATTAAATAATTAATATTTTAATATTTAGATTAATTTCGTTGATATTTATTAGTTACATGGTTAGAAAAACTCAAAAGATGATTTACTCTCAATTCGTGTTGCATTGTACAAATGTATTATCAATATTAATTAATTATTATGGTTATTTTATTTTTTGTGTTTAAATTGAATTCATTACTAATGTCACATACTTATGCTATTGCAAATAACTCATAACTTACCTATATAGAATATCTAAAACTTTAAAAATAAAAATATTTTGAGTTTTATTATAAATATAACTTATTTACTTATTTTCATAATAAAGTTTTTATTAATTAAAATTATTTCATAACTAAGTTTTTATTTAATTAAGATACTACTTTAGATTTTTTACTAATAATATACTAGTTTAAAATTCATGTATTACACAAGATTATCAAAAGAAAATATAAGAAATATTTGTGATAATTTAAAGTTTTAAATTTTAAATAAAAAATTCAAAGGATATTTTCTCAACTCGTGCCTTGTACATGTCTAATTTATTTATTGATTTTGTTATTATTAAATAATTTTATATTTTAATATTTAGATTAAATTCATTAGTAATTTTATTTACACAGAAAAACTCAAAAGAGAACACATTTTCAACTCGTGTCTAATCTCTATTAATAATAATAATAATAATAATAATAATAATTATTATTATTATTATTATTAATGTTATACATTAATATTTAGATTAATACATACTTAAAAAAGTTCATAAGTTGTCATATTTTCAACCCATGATGCATTGTATTTGTGTCTAATTAATATTTTTAATTATTATTATCTAATTTTATATTTTTATGTTTAGATTGAATTTTGCTACTACTTAGTTTATTACAAATAAATCGTAATTGACCTATATAGAATATTTAAAATTTTAAAAATAAAATAATTTTAACTACTATTATTAATACAACCTGTTGAATTATTTATATAATTAAGTTATTTGTGATTAGAATTATTTCATATGTAATTTGTCTTTAAATAAGATAATTAATTTAGATTTTCTTTACTAATTATTTATTACTTATTTATATTTTTATAGTAGATGAATAAAAGAAGAATATTGATGTGGGTAAAATATAATAAAACTAAATTTAGCAAGTTATAATATAAAAAAAGTATTAAATTAGGTAAATACTAAGCTCAGATGATTCATAAGCAAGCGGAGCACCAAAATCTTTTATTTGCCTAATAAAGCATATGAAGTAGAAACATAAGTTAGTAGGATTTTGCATATATCTCCCATATATATTAATGCAAAATTCTCCTATCCTACGTGTCTCTTTTTCACTCTTCGTTAGCTTTGGAAAAAATTCTGGTGCTTCGGTATCACCCGAACCTAATATTTAACTAATTTAATAATTTTCTTTATTAAGTTTTACCTAATTTAATATTTTTTAATATTATATTTTGCCTAATTAGTATTTTCCTTTATTACATGTTACCTAATTAAATATTTTCTTTAACATATTTTGGCTAATTCAATATCTTTTTTTTATTCTACTAATATAAAATATAAATAAGTTATAGAAATTAGAAAAAAAAATCTATATAAGTTAAATTATTTTTTAATTATAATAAAAGTTGAAATAATGTTATTTGAATTTTAAATATTTATTTAAAAGAAATACGATTTATATAAAATTATTACAAAAGAAAAATAAATATAAGAATAATAATTTTTTTTAAATCTAATCCTAATATAATTAACTGAAAATAACATTAAGAATATATATGATAAACTATTTTTACGCTAAAAAAAAAAAGCAAAGGGAAACAAAAAGATATAAATAATAATAAATTATTATGCATAGGAAATTAAATATTAAATGTATTATAAACTTCTTTATCTGATACCAATATAATGTATTGATACACACATTATATATCTATACGAACAAATTAGTGTTTAACGCGGAAAAAAAAACTGAAAATAATAATAAAATAATATTACATAAACAAGTTAGATGCACAATGTTTTTTCAATAGATCTTAATTTTTTATATTACATATTCAAATGTGACATGGGGTTTTGTATGTTTTACATTTTTTCAAACTCAATTATACTGGTTTCTCCATCAAGTTTAGAGTATTTTGATATATTTTAATTCGTGGCTCATGATTCGAACTTTTGTGTACCTACTTATAAATATTTGTCAAATTTTTAAAAACTCGCCCGCAAGAGAACGGGATCGCGTGTAGGTTGGTAAGTTGAACCGAATCGTCTCTCAAAGAAAACTAGGCTCGGAAGTTCGTTTTGTATTTGTTGTTCACGAATAAGAAATAAAAATAAAAACCTAATCTAAACACATAAAAACAATAAATTGATTTAAATGAAGAACAATAAAAATTAAGGGTTTTGAAAATAATTAAGAAACTTGGGTTCTAGAGTTTCGAATCGTTTCCACGATCTCTTGGGAAACCTAATTGATGGTTCACGACGATTCTAGGCTCTAGACCCATTAGATCTAGCCAACAAATCTCATCAATATCTTCATAATAACCCCAACACAATCATCAACCCAATCAAGATCATCACAATACATCATACAATTTGGGGGATTTTGTTGGGGTTGTTTTGATTATTCTAAATTAAAAGCATAACAATTAATTAAACTAAATTAAACAAAAGGAATTGAAAACTTACTAATTAATCGAAGAAAATAGCAGCGTTCCAAGTGAAATCTTGAATCTAAATTATCTAAAAGCTAATCTAAAGTAATCTAAAGCTAGAAAACTAGATCTAAGAATTTTTGAAGAGAAACTAAAAATAACTCGGCAAACCCTAGGAAAAGTAAAAAGTAGGAAAAAGTAACCTAAACTATGCTTGAAATCCGAATTATGGGGGTATTTATAGTTGTGGGATAATTTTGGGCCGAAATCAGGCTTTTATGTCGGTTTTGGCCTTTTTAACGGCAGTGTTAACGATAAGGTAGCGGTAGTAACAGTTAGAAAGCTACCGTCAGCGCCTCTGTCCTTCAAAAATACTATAACGGTTCCAGCAGAATAACCGTTATAGAAAACTGGCAGCTTCAAATTCTTGCTACTTCTTCGCCGGAAAGCTCGATCTTTATCTCTCGATCATCATACTTCATCTCTAAAGTGCTGAGCTATTCCGGTTACTTAGATTTAAAGTGAAAAACCACAAATAATCACTTATTTGCATCAATCTAGATTAAAAGGCGGTAAAATAAGTTGGAAGTATAAATATACGAATTTAAGCTTAATCTATCCAACTTATAACTAAAATACCTACTAAAATCAAGACAAATCAGTGCTAATCAACTACCCCACGCTTTATTAGTTTGTTCGTCCTCGAACAGACGTTAGTTTCAAAGTATAATAAGAATGACAATAAGTCCAAACAAGGAGTCGTGTCGTGCTACATACATTTGAAAATATAGATACAAGCAACGCAACTTCAAACACTCCACCCTTATTACATTGTCGCTCCAAAATCAAATTCATGCATCCTCTCAAAAGGGAAATATATATGGGTGTTCACTCAAAGCACTCAAGCATTGCTGCATGTGACGTGTATATGCTCAAATCATACAAATACATGCACAATAAATAAGCACGGAAAATCAATCTCTTTTCAATCGCGAATTAAGTGTGTTATCGAACTAAGAATCGGAAAAGGTCTTTTCGGGTGTTAATGTAAGGCTCTTTGGACGGGTGTGGAATATATAAGTCGTGTGGCTAAACAATTCACCCAACCTAATCTAATCACGAAGCAAGTTTCTTCACCTCGTTCAAAATAAAAACCTCACTAAACACTCATAACGTAGCCTTTAAATTTAGGCTATTTCTCAACTCATAACTCTAGTACCGACTTGTAGCTCAAACCACTTAAACACAATTGAAACTTATAACATGCTTCTTACAATTACACAACTCTTGCCTTTAAACATTAGGCTTCAAGAAAATAAATAATAAAACACAAGCCTTCATTAGCGCGTAGGCAATGACTAACACGATTCACCAAGACTCACCATCCTACTTTTTCTTTTTATTTCTTTTTTTTTTTTATCCCCCTTTTGTTTCTTTTTTTTTTTTTTTTTCTTTATGGTTTTCTCATTTTCTTTTATTATTATTATTATTTTAAGGATGGTGGTCGCTTAATTACAATAATTTCATAAAACCCTAAAAAAAATTCCAACACACCAATAACCAATAAAAATAAAGAACTCCTACCCCACGCTTTTAATGGGTTAGTAGGGTTCGACTCAAAATCACTCATGGCTAAAGGAAATGGATTATTTGGCTATGATTGGCTCATTCGGAATTTATAGTGGCTAAAATATATGGATATGGCCGGAATATGGTTTTTTCTGTGCCTTAACGTCATGTTTCAAAGTCGACTACACACAGCAGTTTCAAAGAGATATCAAGACTGAAACTTACTCAAGCACATGCAATGATGATAAACACTCAGGCTACTCACAGGCTTTTTGCATGAAGAAGTTTTGAATTGACGCTGTTTTTAAGGTTTTGTGAAATCAATTGCGTCCAAGTACCATTTTACAATATATAAATAATAATAAAAATTTTGAAATTTATGCACTTATGCACGCTCAAAGACAAGAACATTAAATCAAACATAGTTAACTTTGACAGGCAAGCCATACAAACACAATTAAGCCCAGAAATAGCGATCAATCACGTTAAAAATTATGCATTTCAAAACAAAGACATCAAATTGCACTAACCACACTCAACCACCCCCCTCCCCAAAAACTTGGCAATCTCCTGATTGTCATAAATATAAAAGAAAATAAGAGTAAGGGAGATAAAAAAACATCCCTGAAAATTCGATGGTCGAGTCTCTCCAAAAACGCTTGTGCAATTATCCTTCGTCAAGTGCCCAGTGGCACGTCTTTTGGGATTTGAAATGGCCGGATTGCGGCTCAACGTCGTAAATGGCTGGGTTGCAGCTCATCAAAATGTTGCCGGACTGCGGCTAACTTGGGTCGGATTGCGACCTTGATCAACCGAAACTAGACGGCAGACGCTACTAGCGGTAACCTCATCGTTATCCCTGATTGTTGCGGCTAGCGGTAGGTTCAGCGGTTGATCGTCATTGTTAACGCCTCGAGTGGAACTAGCGGTTGATTCAAACTTTTTGGTTGCCTACTTATGAAAATGTGACAAAAGTTCAATAGCTTGCCCGCAAGAGCACGGGGTCGCGCGTAGGTTTGGCAACTTGACTCGAGTCGTCTCTCAAGGAACATACAATCGGAATCTTGAATAGTTTGTTCAAAAGCAATTACGTAAACAAATTGGGGGGTTCGTTTTGAATTTTTAATTAACAACTACTAGATTAAAAGGCAAGACTTTAAAATTAAATTCTAAATTAACTATTTTAAATTGCCAACTAAATTAACTAAATTATCTAAACTAATTAACTAACTGAAAATTAAACTAATGATTAACTAAAATAAATTAAAGACTAACTAAACTGGAATTCTAAATTTAGCTAATTAAACTAGATTAACTAATTAATTAATTAACTGATTAATATTTAAACTAATTAAGAAACTAAGTTTCAGGAACTAATTAAACTAAGAATCTAACCTTGAGAAACTAAATTGATAACTAGAGATTAACCAAATTATTTAACTAAAGTAAACTAATTTAAAACCTAGAGTAATTAACTAATTAATTAACTAACTAATAATTTAAACTAATTAATTATAAGACTAATTATAAAATCAGGAAAACAGAATACTGAAAACTAATGAATTTAACTAATGAGACTAACAGGTTGCTCGAAATTGAAACCTAACAAATCAAACTAACTAATTTCACTACTAACGGTTGCAATTCCAACGGCTAACGAAATTTGTAACGGTTGACTATAACGGTTAACGAATATGAAATTAAACCAAACTAAAGCAATTATTAAACTAAGCATGAACAAATCACCACCAAGCATGAACAAGAGAATAAACGCAGCAACTATAWTAATAATAAAACTAAAAATCTTAAGTCCAAACTTCAGCGATTCAACGTTCAAAATGATCGAAATAACTAAACGGTTCAAAAACTCAAACGAAAATAATTAAATTCTAAAACTAAAATTAAACTAAGAATTAACTAAAGTTTAGAGTACTTATATTTAAACTAAAGTTGCTGAAAAGTGCTTCTGAAAATCGGACGAACTCAAGTCTCTTTTCGTTGAAGAAACGGGCTTCGAACGGAAAATCATCGTTTTGTCGCTCGGGACGTCGTTCTTCGTCGTACATCTTGAAAACTTGTCCTAAGTTGCTGAATTTCAAATTCCCAACCCTAGGATTGTTGCTTGGAAGGTTTTTTGGGTTTGGTTTGTCGCACACAGACACAGATGCTCGAAATTCGGATTAAGGAGTGTATTTATAGATTTTTTCCGCGAACTGGGCCGAAAAATCTGTTCTGGGCTTCCTGGGCCCGCTAACGGTTGGTGCAACTGTTAGTAGCAACCGTTAGGTATATATTTTTTTTTGCATTTCTGGACGACGACAACGGTTGTATGGAAACCGTTCTAGAAAGTTACCGTTAGCTCTGAATTCAGCATTCTAACCGTTAATATCGGTTCTCAGTAACCGTTAAGGTTAGCGGTAACAGCAAACGGTTGGAGTGTAACCGTTAGCCTAAATCGACATCGGTTCCAGCATAATAACCCTTCTAGAAAGTCTGCCAGCTTCAATTCTTGCTACTTCTTCACCGGAGAGCTCGATCTTTGAATCTCGATCATCATAATTCATCTCTAACGTACTGAACTCTTTCGGTTACTTAGATATAAAGTGAAAAACCACAATTAATCACTTATTTGCATCAATTTAGCTCAATTTATAAAATTATCATAGTTATTTTACAGTAAAAATTAACACAACTTAGGGAGATGTAAGATAGTTTGTTATTTATACAATTTTTTTTTTTATAAAATTACAATTTAATTAAAAAATACATAATATGATTTCACATTATTTTCCTTTTCTTTTGAAGAGTTCAGAAAAATATTTATAAAATATTTAAAAAGTCAATACTTGTAACTTGTTACTAGCTCTAAATTTTTAAATTCAGTAATGTTAATCTTTTTTCTTAATTTATTTTTATTACAGAATAAATGTTATTTATTTCTACTCATTAAGTAAAGAAAATAATTTAGAAAAATAAACAAACTATGACGATAAGAAATATTCATATTATCTTTGTTTTTGTAATAGAAGAATAGTCCATTATTTTAAAAACTAAAATAAATAAAATAAATAATATCTCATTATACTTTATGTGCTAATATGACATGTGATTAATGTAATCATTGTCATATCATGTTATACTGAAATATGATGATTTCTAAAAGAAATCGCGAGAGGAATAAAATAAATGTGTTTTACTCATTTGTGAGTTAAAATAATTTCACATATCTCGCCCACTAATATTTTTTCCGATTTACATTGATTATATTTTATTTTCTAAAATTAGAAAAAAAAAGTAAAAACAACATGAATAATTGCTTTTAACATTAGAGTGATTTAAAAAAATTATAATACATTTTTTTTAATTAATTATCTTAATTTTAAAATGACTCCTACAAAAAAAAAGTGAATTGCATAAGATTTTGATGGTAAGAAGGAGTAATTTGGTAGAATTGTGTACGTGTATTTTAGCTATAAAATTTATATAATTCCATAAAAATTCATCATTTAATAAAATTCACAAAAGTCCACAAAAGAATTGAGGATACTAGAATTATATAGATCCAAGTTGAGGAAACCAGAATTTTGTGGAATCCACAAAATTCTAGATTGAGAATACATGAGATTTGTATGCGATTTTAAAATTCACTAAATTCTACATTGAAGAAAAAATTCACTTTTCGTCCATTATATTGACCACTTTCTGAAAAGGTACGTGATATTAGTTAGCATCAAATTACGTCTGCTATGTTGGCCAACTCGTTAAAAAAGGTCAAAAAAAGCTTGATTTGATTTTTTTTGCTGATGTGGCGTAATCCTATCATTACTTGTCATTTATTTGAGTCACGCAATATTAGAAATAATGTCCGAGTGGACCTCTACATTGAGAACACCATCCATAGTGAGCATCCTCAATGTAGAATATATCATACAGATATATCTTTTATTATATTATCTATGACATATTATATGTAATATCATATGATTTAGTAACAATTTATATATAGCAATATAAACAAAGACCCAAYTCTAATTCATATTCAGATACTCCAAATTCACAATACTAATATTATAAATAAATGCTTTTGACCRACATATTACTGAATTAGGGTTTGCTTGGTTGAGTTAATTTGATAAGTTGATGATAGATGAAAACTTATTGTTGATTGTAAAATATTGTTTGGTAAATTAGCTAATTAAAGTAGTTGAATGAAGGTTAATTTATCAATATAGACATGATTGAAAGATATAAAAATAATAATATACATAAGAATAAAAATAAAAATAATAATAATAATAATAATAATAATAATAATAATAATAAATAGAGGCTTCTTAAAAAAATTAAGAGAAAAAAAATTAAACAATGATACCAGAATAATTTTACGGATAAATAAAAAAAATCCTTATGTATAAAATAATATGTATGCAGAACCATAAATAAAATATTAGTATATGAAAGTTAATGTTTTATAAGTTTACAATAATAAATGGAGATTTCCTAAAAGAAAAATATAAACAATGATACCAAAACAATTACTTTGATTAATAAATATTTAGTATGTCTAAAAATAATTTCTAGGTAGAACTATAAGATAWTATGTTAATATATAAAATATTTTATAAAAGAAAATGATAAAATAAATTTTTTTCTCCAATCCGCTTTCATTTGATTAAACAAGCTTACTAATTGTAGTTTTTTCTGAAATAGAGTTTTTTTAGGCCTAATCAGTTATCAGGAGCTGATTATAAACTTTTAGCAAACATCATTAAGGAGATGAATGTGGCTGAATAAGATATCAGCTCTTACGAACCGCTMAACCAAATTGATCCCTTAGTCAATTTTTCAAACTAGTCATTCAAGTTTGTTAATTGTGTCATTTAGTTAATTTTCATCTCGATTATGTTGATTACTAATATATGTATAACCATTGCAACTCAGATTATTCTTGATTTTTATTGTGTCCTTTGAATTTTATAATCAATATTCACATGACTCATACTGGCATTGACCAAAATTTTACTTAATCAAGTGAATTATACCATTTAAATAGTTTTTTATCCATAAACTTTTCCTAATTAAAAACATGCTTACAAAAATGGAGATTGCACACGTTCACTAAAGGAAAAAATATATATAGTCAATGTGAATTAATTCAATAGTATTTTTTAATCTCATTCTTTGTTTACTAATTTACTACTATAAATAAGGCTATATTCGAAGAGCCATTTCAATCATCTGCAAAACTAGCAGCTATGTCTACATTGTGTCTCTTTGTTATCGCCTTTTGTGTTCTTGTTCAAGTTCATAATGTTGCCTCAATAAACTACGCAGATGCCTTAACAAAATCTGTGTTGTACTATGAAGCACAAAGATCAGGGAAGCTACCCTCTAACCAGAGGGTCCAATGGAGAGGAGATTYGGSCCTTAGTGATGGCAAAAGTGGCGGGGTAATATTCTCTTTGCATTAGTTTAATTACGAGCATGACAATATTGTTAATTCATATACATTTTTGCATTGCATGAATATTTATTTAGCGTGTCATTTTTATCTAGTTGCTTTTGATATTATAAAAAGACTCATTCGTGTAGTACGTACATGTTTTGTTAAATGTGATGCCTAGTTAGTTGGTTTTGGGCCGGTTTGTACTCGTATTAGTTGAGATTTTGAATTTTATCACCTTTATTTGTTATAAAATTTAAAATTATTTATTTTTTATCGTAGATATTAAATCATGTCAGAAAAGTGGAAAATATTATATTATTATATAGTATTTTATGCCAAATGATGTTTGAAACGTGAATGATGTTGTATTATAATATTGTATTTAGTAATATTTCATAATACGTGGTAATAGATTATATATTAGCTGTAAGAAATTGTTGGTTGAGTATTTGATTTTTAAATTTTAAAACAAAACAAATGAGTATCCTGCATTCGAAATATGAATCTGGTATTGCAAACTATATGACAAACAGGGTATTTAAGAATTCTCAATTTGTCATGGAATAAACTAATTAATTAAGTTTCAGGTTGATCTAGTGGGAGGATACTATGACGCCGGTGACAACGTGAAATTCGGCTTTCCGATGGCCTTTACAGTGACAATGTTGTCTTGGAGTGTGGTTGAATTCAGGAGGCAACTCCATGACATAAAGGAGTTATCAAACGTTCTTGAATCCATCAAATGGGGTACCGATTATCTGATCAAGGCCCACCCGCAGCCCAATGTGCTATACGGAGAAGTTGGTGATGGCGCGTCAGATCACGATTGCTGGCAGAGGCCCGAAGACATGACCACTCCAAGGACTGTCTACAGGATCGACGAGCAGCACCCCGGTTCTGACCTCGCCGGAGAAACAGCCGCCGCTTTTGCATCTGCCTCCATTGCTTTTAGAAAAGCAAACCCTAAGTATTCGGCTGACCTTCTCACCCATGCAAAGCAGGTATTCTTACGTTTTCTTGTGTGTATGTGTGTGTTTGTTTCTTAAAATTGTAAAACTGGTATAATTATTAAGGGGTGGTGTAATTCTAGTCAAGTTTAAAACTTTAATTTAGTCAAATAAATATTTGAAAAGCTCGAATTTTATCCAAATGCAAATTTGTGAGTTTTGACTTTTTTGGTTCGATTTTCAATGTACGATATTCCTCTTTAGGATACAAAATGCTTGTATATAGAACGAGTTAATAATATTGAGGTTAATAATAATAGGCGTATATATTCAATGGAACTGTTTTTAGAAACATTTAAGATTCTTRACTTCAAAGTTATTAGTCCAAATTATGATCCTAAAAAAGTTTGGTTGTGAACATTTTTAATAAATGATTATATTGACTAATTGCAATTTGCGACAGTTATTTGACTTTGCCACAGCGCATCCCGGTCTGTATCAAAGTAGCATCCCAGTCGTCGGAGAGTTCTATAGTAGTCGTGGTTATGATGTAAGGGTTTTCTTGTTTGTTTGTTTGTTTCCTTTTTAGTTATTATTACAGAATGCTTTCTAACTTAACATCTTGTGTTGGTCACAGGATGAACTATTGTGGGCTGCTGCCTGGTTGTACCGAGCCACTAGTGATAATAAATATCTTGAATTTATCACAAAATCGAATAATGGTGGCACCAGATCACAATTTTCTTGGGACGACAAGTTTGTTGGGGCTCAAGCCTTAGTCGCTAAGGTATACAATCATAGATAGAAATGGAATAATTAAGAATGTTATATTTTAAATTTTAGGAGTAATGTAAATAACTTTCAAAATACAGTGATCGTCACTTTTTTTACTAAGGAAGTGAGTAACTTTGGTGTTTTTAAAATGCAAAATTTRTTTTCTATTATGTTTATATCATAATCTTAATCGGAGCGAAATTTTAAATTTCTAGCTATATAAYTAGTTTCACTTTTACAAATTAGTGTATAAATTACTTTTCTACAATTTATTCATGAAAAATTATCTCTGAACTTATTCAACCTTTAAATTTTATAGTTGTTTATCAGTTTAATTTCTGTTTTCGACTACTTTTGCTCCTTTTACATTAAATCACTTGCTCAAAGAGGGGAAAAAAATATCCTTAACCCAATTACTAAAAATACTCGATCATCATTCAAAATAACAAATACCTCATTACACAAGTTTTCACTTTGCAAATTCCCCCAATTGCGAATAATTTGTGAAACAAATAAAAATATTTATAATTGATTCTTTTCACCATAAATTGGCTAATTTGTTATCACTAGGTTACTTTATCAAACGGATCAGTTTTCCTAAGATAAATTTTAATGGTTGTATTAAATCTAAATTATAGGATATTTTAGAGAAGAAAATTTCTGGAACTGGGAACTTGGGTCAATTGAAGAACAATGTAGAGCAATTTATTTGCAACTCCATCCAGAAAGGGAACAACAATGTTAAGAAAACAAATGGTGGGCTTCTATGGTTTCAAGAATGGGCCAATCTTCAGTATGTCACTAGTGCATCTTTCATCTTCACAGCCTATGCCGATTATCTTGCCACCGCAAAGTCCACTATCCAATGTGCTGGTGGAGTTGTTGGGCCTGGAGATTTAAAAGCTCTTGCCAAATCTCAGGTGAAATATATATCTTTTAAATAATTCCAAGTCTTATGTTCATACTCACTAAGGTAATTAAACACAGGTGGTTATTCACTTCATGGGAATTTGACTACTCATTTTTTGTTTCTTTGACTCGTTTGATTTTCAGGTGGATTACATATTGGGCTCAAACCCAAAACAATTGAGTTACATGGTCGGATTCGGGTCGAATTATCCAAAGAAGGTGCATCATAGAGGAGCATCGATAGTGTCCATCAAGAAAGACTCAAGACYAGTAGGTTGCAAAGAAGGATATAGTAACTGGTACAATAAAAATGCAGACAACCCAAATGTTCTAGTCGGCGCAATCGTGGGTGGACCCGATCAGGGGGACGGGTATACAGATTCTAGGGATAATTTCAAGCAAAATGAGCCTGCAACTGCGACTGGCGCACCTTTAGTTGGTGTTTTGGCAAAGCTTGCTGCTAATTGATGTAGTATACGAAATTTAGTTACTTTGAATGTATCTAGTGGAGAAGAGTATGTGTTTAAGCTTTTCTCACTAAATTAGTAAAATAAATAAGTTCATATATCGTGTTTTTATACTGCATTTGGATTTTTTTAGCGAGTTATTTCTCTATATCTTTAGGTGGAATTGTGGTGTTGTAACTGATATGTAATCACACCTCAACACAGGAGGCTTGAATTATAAGCTGCTAAAGTCCATTAGACCAACCCACATATATGCCACTCTTGTGGGGTGTTTGCARTATAACTAATGTGRCATGTAGAGCAATCGAAAGTTTTGACTTGGCCAACCYAGCCTCGACCATTATTAGGTACTGACTCAAACTTTTGTGCACCCCTTTTTAATAAATTAATTTAAAACACRTCAGTTTGCTCGCAAGTGTACGAGGTAACTGTAGGATGATGAGTTTGACTCGAGTCGTATCTCTCGAGGAAGCAGCTATTCGGTCTTTCGGATGTTTTTCTCAATTTAAGAACTAAAATAAAATACATGTACAATTGGGGTWTTTAAAGAGATTGAGTTGATCATTATAAACTAAAAYAATRATTAAACTAAAGCTAATTAAACTAATCACTTTAACTAGATTATCAACTACCAGCAGTAATTAAACTACTTGAACTCAAGAACTAAGAATTAATAGCAACTAATCTAACAGCATGAATATAATAAATTATCACTAAGCAATGTATCATATGAATCTAAGATTAACGAATAACTAAGTATAAATCAACTAAATTAACCAATATCCAATAACAAGCATAGACGATTAAGCTAATTAAACCATTTCTAGCATTAACTAAAAATTAAACTAACAATTAAACTAGAAATTAACTACTAAATTAACTAAGAGTTTAGAGAACTTATTGGAACTAATGAAAGCAGTAAAAAGCTCCAGCTATTCCAGAGGTTGAACGTTGATCTTGGGCGAARAATGAATCCCGAACTCGAATTTGATGTTTTAGACGCGTTGTTCTTCGATCCTTGATCTCYGTCTTCAAATCTCGTTATGAGATGTGGGATTATTGTTATTATAAGCTAAAGTACCCTAAGAGGTCGTGTGTTCTCCTCAAAATCCAAAATAATGAGGGTTTATATAGATTTTGCATGACTTGGCGCATAAGAAACCCTAAAATCCGAATTCTGGGCCGTCGYGTCGACGTAGCGTCGACTGACGCGTGCTGGCGCTCGGCGGGACTCGGCAGACTAGGTCGGCAGATGTGCGCATCGGCTGGGCAAGTGCGTCGACGGTGTGGGTCGACATCGAGGCTTCAGCAAGTTGCGTCGACAGTGGTGCGTCGACATCAATGCTTCAGCAAGTAGCGTCGATGTTGCGTCGACAGTGGTGCGTCGACATCGACGCTTCAACAAGTAGCGTCGACAGTGCGTTGACAGTGGTGCGTTGACAGTGGTGCGTCGACATCGACGCTTCAGCAAGTAGCGTCGACAGTGGTGCGTCGACATCGACGCTTCAGCAAGTAGCGTCGACGGAGCGTCGACTGACGCAGTCATGACTCGCTGACATGGCTCGCGTCGACGGTGCGTCGACGGTCCGCGTCAGTCGACGCGACTGCACGTCTGTCTCAAATTCTCGATCTTTTGCTACTCGTTTCACCGAAAAGCTTGTTCTTCACTTCTTGAACATCGAACCTCGTCTATTACGCGTTAAACTCTTCCGGTTACTTAGCTGTAAGGTGAAAAACAACGAAATATCACCTACTTGCATCCATTACGATCAAAATGCGGTAAAATAAGCTGGAATTATAAAAATACGAGATTAAGCTTAAATCGTCCAACTTATACCAAAAACAAATAGAAAAATATACTAAAATACTAAGGAAAATAAGGACAAATCTACTCTAATCAGGTACAAATGTGTTTATGTTATATCATACACCATAAAATGAACATTTAATACAATGAACATATATATATTTAATTGAACGCACCTCTTGTTATACCATACACCAAAAAATGTATTCATGAACATGTAACATGCAAAAAAACTATTCATATTCATTGTTATAAAGATATTCATGTCTATTCAAATAAATGTCCATCTTCATTGTGATAAACGTTCATCTCCATTTTGATAAATATAAATCTTCATCTTCATAAATGTTTGTATATCTTAAACATCTCCAATATGATAAATATTAATGTCAATGTGATAAATGTACAAATTTTCATCATCTATGGTGTTTTCACCACCACTCAGCCCCTAGGATGGATTGATGAAGTTCTACAGCCTGTTATCAGCCCCAACTTGAGTGATGTGGATATTCGTGAGGCCGTCTTCGCGCACGATTAAAACATTTCTGTCGAGTCCGATGGTTGAATGACCACTTTTTTCATAAGTGTTGGGAGGTTGTTGGAGTTGATATTTGTGTAGCAGTTTGTTTCTTTTTTTGAGTCTTCCTCGCTACTCACGGGTTTCAATTCCAGTCTCATGGTTCTCATTCCAAAGGTTAAGGGGAGCTATTGGGGTTGAATACTTTCAGCCCATTGCTCTTAGTAACTTCTCGTTTAAGGTTATCACTGAGTTCATGGCGACCCGTCTTGGTACTATCATTAGTAATGTGATTTTCGATTCACAGTTTGGGTTTATTCCCAGGAAGAAGATCTACAACTATATTGCGGTGGCGTCAGAGGTCTTTTGTAAGAACATGATCACGACGATTCATATTTTTAAAGCGCTCGATACATTAGATTGGGTCTTTTTTCTTACGATTTTGCGTCGCTTCATGTTCTCTGTCGTTTTTGTTGGTTGGGTTGAGGTTGTTATTCTATTCTCTCGCATCTCCATTCTCATTAATGGCAGTCCATATGGATATTTTCACTATATTAGAGGGGCTCATTTGGGAACGCGCCCTCCGCTTATTTTATGCATTACTGATGATGTCCTTCCGCTACGATAGCCCTTATCATCATTCGCTCGTCCGTTGAGAGCTTTTGGACGCGGCACGATGTCCAACCTCCATTTATGACATAATCTGTTTGCGCAAGTTTGGTGTGTGTGTTAGGCTTGCGCGTTTACCTACCCTCGTCCTTATGAAGTGGTCGCTTCGGCCTTAGGCTGGATCAAGGTGAATACTGATGGCAGCGCTCTAGGATGCCCTGGGGATTGCCTTTCGGCCAGCATTTACACACGTGTTGGGGGTTTTGTGAAAGGTGGCTTTCAAGATACTCTGGTAGGGGTTTTGCTTTTGAAGCCAATTTAGAAGCTGCGATGATTACTATTGTGAAAAATGTATGAATT
>BMAC01000498.1:480760-509690 GCA_014905375.1 Phtheirospermum japonicum
TGACCACAAAGAGATTCGACAAGAAGTTTTAACAATGTTGAAGATTTGCCTTCCAGTTGATTTGAACAAATAGAGGGAGAGCCTGATGACCACAAAGAGATTCGACAAGAAGTTTTAACAATGTTGAAGATTTATCTTCCAGATTATTTTTAAAATCAATTGATGGTAGAAAGAATTTGATATCCTATTTCTAGTACTATGAGATTCAGTCCGCTTCTTTTTCTCAATAGTTGGTATTAATTGAAATTCGGTCCGCTTCTTTTTCTCAATGGTTGGTATTAATTGAGTACTTTTTTTTAATTGTTTGTACTTCTTTTTAATTTGAGATGTAATGTACTTCATGTTGGTATGTACTGCACTTCTTATGAATTGAAATATTTTTTGCATTTTATTTTTTTCTATCTTATGTACAACATATTTTCTGCATTTTATTTTTTCTTATCTTATTTGTATTTTTTTCCTTTTCTTTTTTCACCTTCTTTGTGATAATGGGATAGTACTCTATTTTTGTACTGTGAAATATTGTTCCTTTTTCTTGTCCCTGTTCTTTTTCTTTTCCAAGTGACAATTTTATTTGCTGACTTAGAAAGGCAACAAAAAAATAAATACTGAAGAAAAAAAAAGATAATTTATAATTAGTTGTACTTATAGCTAGTTGACATATTTAGATGAAAATATTAAATTAAAAGATATTATTAAAAATGTTAAAGACATCAAATATGACAATATAAATTAAAATCATGCTAACATACTCATTGTATTTTGTACTATGGCTAAATCACAAGTAATTTGCTTAGGAAGATTGCCTTCCTTTTCCAATGCAGCCTTATTCATATGTGGGATTTTATATTTGTTGGAGCCTTCAATTTTCATGATTTCCCGCATGCATGATTGTAGAGTTAGAAATACGGTTCATTTTTTTTAGAATATTCATCAAAAGACTTATGAACCGTATGTAAAACTCCTCCTCGCTTATTGGACACTCTTTGTATTGTAATGCTTGAATGGCCTTAAAAAATCCAAGATCCAAGATATTTAAATCTGGTGAGTTTGATGGTTGACACATTAATCTGATGTCAAAACCATTTTGACAAGCAGTCATTTGAAACTCCGCATCATTTGAATCGACATGAGTTCTGGCATTATCTTGCTGGATGAAAATGGTTTTTCCTAAATCTTCTCTTGGCCACATCTCTTGAATTTTAGGAATATCTCTTTCAATCAAACAAGCTTTTATTGTCTCTCTCTTGACCGATGTAATCGATTTTATCTCCACAGTCCATGCATCTCTATTTTTACTTTTTCTTTGTGCCGGTTGCTCGGTGACAAAAGGGATGATTCCAATTTTTCCAGAAAAAGTTTCATTTCCTTCATCATCAAACCTTGGACGAGCCATAACAGCTAAAAATATTACTTTTGAAATAAAGTTTTTACTTTGACAAGTGCGCAAAGGTTCATCTTCAGTGGGAAGTAAATAATAGTTCTCGCACTTTTTGGTCATGTAGAACCACTTTTCGTCGATATGCACCATGTTGTACATACTAACAAATTTTGGTTCAGTGGACAAGCTGTTTCGGTCAAGCATGGATATGAAAAATTGTAGACGAGCTCGTTTATGTTCTTCTTTTAAATACGGTTTGATGGCGTTTGAGTGTCGTCGAATGAGGCCCTTTCTCACAATTCTAAATAGTGTTGTATAACTAACATTTAAAGATTCGGCAAGTGACCTCAAAGTTGTACGTTTGTGTAACTCAATACCAGGAACTCGATTTAAGTCTACTTGAACTCTCTTTCGCCCACAATTTCCTGTCATATGCGACACATCAACTGATTCTCTGTTTGGAGCATCTTTTGCTCTTTTCCAAATTCGTTGAACTGTTCTAATCGGCACTAAAAATAATATCGAAACCTCTTTTGTTGTATCTCGTCTTAGCTTTCCATTAATACTTTTCTCCAATAAAGCATTAAAATCTTCCATCTTTGTCCATTGGTCAAGTTTTTCCTTTTTTTTTATTAGACACATTTCATTCTCTGTATATTAAAGGTAATAAAATATAAAATTAGTAGTAGTACTTAATAAAATAATTAAATATATAATGATGTATAATTATAATGATGTGTTATAATGATAAAATAAAAATCAATGGAGAAACATTTATGCTGGATAATGATAAAATAAAAAATTAATAAGTTCAATTCTATACGAAAGATACAGCTGTAATTAATTAAAAAAAATCTGAACAATTTTTTAATGAGGTTACGCTTCACAAGTCTTTTTATGAAAATAATTTATGAATAAAACTAATATAAACAATTCTTATTCACAAGTCTTGCCGAAAGTTACGACTTCTTTATGAAAAAGATTATAAGAAAAATAAATCTAAACAATTTTTATCCACAATTTTATTATTCTTGTTTATCCAATGGATATGGCTTTTTCATGTTAAAAACGAATGGAGGCTTATTTGTGCACATATTGTCTGAATGATTTTATACAATTGATCGTAGTATTAAATAATCTGTATTTTTTAAAATAAGTTATTAGATATTTTTAAAATAGAGAGAAAACTAGCGAATGATAAATTAGCCGAATGTGTAGTTGAGATAAAATCCTCCTCTTCTTCTTGAAGTTCGTCAACATCTAACTCCAATGTTAGAGAATCCAACTCTTGATTTGGTTCCACATTGAGATCAAGCAGCAAAGTTCGTTTCGAAGTTGATGTAATTATCAATAGAATCAAATCATCAATCTCCACAGTGGATTGTACATCAGGTTGGTTTGAGCTGATTAGAATCAAATCATCAATCTCCACAGTGGGTTGTACATACATCAAGTTTATTTGAGCTGACTTCGAAGTTGATGTAATTATCACTAGAATCAAATCATCAATCTCCACAGTGGATTGTACATCAGGTTGGTTTGAGCTGATTAGAATCAAATCATCAATCTCCACAGTGGGTTGTACATCAAGTTTATTTGAGCTGATCTCGTTCAATAAAAAATTCGATATAACTCTCGATATTTGTTGGAGCTATATTCAGTCAAATAAAAATATCGGGTTATTATTTTGATTTGTACTACTAGAAGCCATGGATATGTTGGTGTTTAAAATTATGTATGATTAGTTTGTCTTTTTATAGGTATCTCAAAAATATATATATTTTTTTAATTTTTGCCTACATTGAAAACTTTGAATTTTGATGATTTTTTTTTTTTTTGCCTCTGTTGAAGACTTTGAATATTGGATGAAATTTTAACTTTAATTTCGTTGGCTCTAAATTTGAAAATTTAGAAGATTGTTATTTGTGCTTCAATTTAAGAGTTTATTAAATAAATAATACATTTTTTTATTCAAAATTAAAAAAATAGCACACTTTCAAATATGTTTACGTTTTTGGACCGGGACGCCTTTCCCAAGGCGTCCCGGTATTTTCTAGACGGTACATATACGTAACCGTTATAGAAAATGAACCCGGGACGCCATTCCCAAAGGCGTCCCGGGTGTAAATTGACATTCGTATATTTTTGGGGCTGAAATGAAAAAAACAAAATACTGGGGGGGGGACGCCTTTGGGAGTGGCGTCCCGAGCTAAATTGCAAAAAAAAAAATATTGTAACCCTAACCCCTCTCTCTCTCCCCCATTCTCGTCTCTCTCTCCTTTCTCCCTCCCTGTCAATTCTCCCCATTCCCAAACTCTCTCTCCCTCCCACCAAAACAACTTCGGCCGGCAGCAGCAAGAGGAAGGCAGCGGCGGCAGAGCAGCAACACCGGCGCAGGCGGCGGCGGGATTTACAGGTACAATTTTTTATTTTTTTTTGCCAGTAACTAATTACTATGTTTATTATTTAATTGTGTGTTGATATATATTGTGTTGTGTGTTTATATTTGTGTTTTATTTAATTTTGTGTTAATATTTTGTTATATAATGTCTTAATATATATTATGTTTTTTTTAATTCAGCAATTTATTATATTATTATGATTATTGTGTTTTTATTTAATTGTGTGTTCATATATATTGTGTGTTTATATTTGTTATATAATGTGTTAATATATAGATATTATTATTGTTTAGGTAAATATAATGTGTATATATATACAATAATATATTCTTGTTATTGAAAGAGTTAGGACAGAAACATGGGCAAGGCTGAATGATTTTTCCAAAATGAAATTTAATAAGTCTGTTATTATTATTATTATTATTATTATTATTATTATTATTATTATTATTTATTATTATTATTATTATTATTTTTCTAAAACTATTTGAATCAAAGCGGGAATGAGCTAGATGGTTTTTTAAAATTATATATCATATAAATTTACTATTTTTTTCACACTGTTTGTCCAGTGGATTAAAAAAAAAAAGAAACTCATACGAGTTCATTAAGTTTTTATAATGTTTAATATTTCAATTGTGTATGTTAATGTGTCAATTTAAATGTCAATTTATATGCTTATGAATTGTGTGTTAATATATATTGTGAAATTTTTTTATTCAAATTAAATGTCAATTTATATGCTTATGAATTGTAGTTGTTAACTGCTTTTGAAATTTTATTTTATTGATTTGTGATTTAATTATTCATTATGTGAAGAATTTATTTTGTTAATATGTCCATTCTAGTGTGAATGTTTATAGAATATATTTCGAAATTATTTTCTTCAATATAAATATCAATTTATATGTTTGTGAATTTTAGGTGTCAATTGCTTGTGAAATTTAACACTATTGATTTCTGATGAAATCGTTTATCATGTAAACAGTTTTAATAAAATTTATTTTGATTTAGAAGTAAGTGCACATATGGCGAACGTGTCAAGTGGTAACGAGTATGGCATGTATGCATCTATTTTACAAGACGGTAGTGGATTTGAAACCATTCATCCCACCGAGCATCATCCCCCTCCCCCACTGCTGATACCGGACTACCCCACCGATTGCTTCGAACCAGATGAAGGAAGCGATTCTAAACAAAATTTAGATGAATTAGATGATGATGGTCATGAAACTGATGAGGAATTCTTTCAGTTGGGAGGTAGTAGACCAAATGAAGATCCTTTTGAACCCACACCCACCGTGGACGATCTCCCCCCTACAACCCATAAACGAGCTGATAGAGGATCGACATTGTACCAGAACAGACCATTTTTCGATCACGTATATGATGACGTTCCAATCGATTCCGTCGGTGTCCCTCAACCGGACTACTACTACGATAAAGACGAAGGAGTGTTGAGAACGGGCATGATATTTAGAGATAAAAAATATTTGATGTGGGCTGTCAAGGATTACTCAGTGCGCGTTGCCAAGTGCGCGTACAGAGTGGTACTGAGCAAGCCACTGGTTTGGAAAGTTGTTTGCTTGTCGAATTCGATTGGTGAGAATGATGTGGATGTTCCGAATCCAGTAGTCGACGAGTCA
The DNA here is from genome assembly GCA_014905375.1 of Phtheirospermum japonicum. Lineage (NCBI taxonomy): Eukaryota > Viridiplantae > Streptophyta > Magnoliopsida > Lamiales > Orobanchaceae > Phtheirospermum > Phtheirospermum japonicum. The sequence continues at coordinate 486,190 of BMAC01000498.1, forward strand.
CCCGGATGCGGATGGTGGCTCCGCGCTAGTTTTCGTAAACGGAAGGGTGTGTGGGTAATTACAAGAATGGGTTCTACGCACAAATGTCTTGCATCCTTTACACGTAAAGATCACCCCAATTTGTGTAAAAACATGATTGCTATGCTCATTACCACCCACGTCGAGAAAGATCCGTTATATGGTGCTTTGCATGTCCAGAGTGCAGTCGAACAAGAATATGGCTATAACGTGCCATATCACAAGGCATGGCAAGGTTTGCAACGGGCTCGTGAAAATGTGTACGGGACGTGGGAGGAGTCGGTCCAGCATTWGCCGAAATACATGGAGGCCTTGCAGTCGTACAACCCGAGGACAGTGGTCGAGTGGCTGCACAAATCTTCTGGAATCGCCGATGTGCATATGTTAAGATTTGTATTTTGGGCATTTCRRCCATGTATCGAGGCTTTCAGACATTGCCGCARGGTGATTAGTGTTGATGRAACTTTTTTGGTTGGAAAGTACAAGCACAYGTTGCTGATGGCAGTTACAGTTGACGCCAACCAACAGGTCGTGCCACTAGCTTACGCAGTTGTTRATTCAGAGAGWTACAGCTCCTGGCATTGGTTCCTTCACATGGTTGCAAAACATATTATCCGCGACATAGAAGGGGTGTGTCTTATTTCTGATCGACATGTCGGACTACTTAGTGCACTAGAACAAGTTCCGRCATTCTCTTCTAACRTTTTTTGTTTGCGACATGTCTCTTCTAACTTCAATACGCATGCCAAGTCTGTGAAATTGAAGGATATGTGTTTCAAAGCTGGAGCAGAACCCAGGGTCACCGTCTTTCATAAAATAATGGAACAAATTAAGGCGCTCGACCCGGATGCATTTGCGTACTTGGATGGCATTGATAAGAGCAAGTGGACACTGTCCCACGACGGAGGCAAACGGTGTGGCATCCTGACGACCAACATGTCCGAGTCCATCAATGGAGTGATGAAATGTGCTAGACGGCTACCAATAACTACAATCGTTTGAATCACATTTGCCCGAAGTATTCATATATTTTTTGAACGTTTGAAAGACGCGACGAGACTCCGTAACATGCAACAATTTTGGCCAGATAAGATATATGGGGTGTTCAGGTCAAGACAACAGTTGGGGACATCTTACCACGTTACGGGATATAACTGGGCCGCACAAACGGCCCAAGTTTCCGTCCGGGTCGATGGATCAGTTCGTGCCCGGAACTTTCGAGTGTCCCTGTCGAACACGGAATGCTCTTGTGGTAGGTGGGCCAGCAGTGGACTTCCGTGCTCTCATGCAATAAAGGTGTGCACCGAATTTCGAGCGGATCCTCGAGTTTACGTCCAAGATTACTATAGCACTGCTGCGTACCTACGTACTTACTCTGGCCCGGCTTTTGAACCATTACCTGATGTGGAGGACTGGAACGAGCCAAGCTTTCAATTGGTTCATGATCCCCACACGCGGAGGTAGCGGAGCGTTGGACGAATCCGGGGTAGTAGGATACCCAACGAAATGGACCAACCACAAGTACGCGCAAGGCAACAATACCGTGCGGCAGATGTTGCTAGCTCGTCGCAAGGCGGTGGACGTTCTGGTTCTAGACATTGAGTTCGACGTTGTAATTCTCTAGCAGGAATAATTATTGTGTGATTCCAGACATTGATATTGATGTTGTATTTCGATTTATTATCCTATTGACAGACGGTGGACTATAATTTGTGTTGTATGAATTCCTTAAGTAATATTTCATTTTGTTTTGTGTGTATGTATTTATCTTACAATACGTGTTTATGTATTTATCTTACAATATGTGTGTATGGACTTATCTTAGTATACGTGTGTATGTATTTATCTTATAGAACCTGTGTATGTATTCATCTTGCAGATGGCATCACATTTCTTGAGCCAGCAGGGTTTACATAGGTCGAGGACCGTTGCTGCTGGACATATAGATGATGTTCTGAGGGTGAAGCGTGCGGTAGTTCATATTTTCTGGGATGAGGATCAGAGTTTGCATCCTCGAGTTATGTCGGTTCTACAGCGATGGGGTTTTTACGGGGTCGCACGGTGCGGAGCAATCGCAAAGCTCGACTGTCATTTGATCACCGCTTTAGTTGAGAGGTGGCGGTGCGAGACTCATACTTTTCATCTGCCTGTGGGGGAGGCGACTATCACTTTGCAGGACGTGGCTATTATTTGGGGTCTTCCGATCGAAGGCGCCCCGATGATCGGTAATGACATCGAGTGGAGTAGGGACGATTGGGCAGATTATATTGAGATGATGATAGGACTGAGTGTCGATACTGAGGAGGAGATGAAAGGTGCGAACGTCATCATGCGTGGGTCCAAGCATGGGAGGTGCGATGGTCGACCAGGTAGAAGGCCCTCCAGTTCAGACAGGTGCGTTGACCGGTAGCGGATATCGAAGATGGTACCATCAGCACACTAATCGATTCATCACTCCTCTAGAAAGACATGCAGCGGGAGGATACCAGCCATCAGATGTTGGCGTTTATGATGCGATTGTAATAATTCCTAATCGCTCTTATTTCACTTAATTGATTTAATTATTTTTTATTTTTGAAGTTCAACATTCTATGTTTTGTAGGGCACGTGGAGTCAGCGACTTCGTCATGTTTCATCAGAGGCTAACGACGACGATCTTGACTCTTATCGTCGTATGCATAACGTAGTTGATTCGGTTGCTGATGAGATGATGCAACGACTGCGTATTCGTGAGGAGTTCTATGAGGATGATCCAGATGAGCGCAGGGCATCTGTTAGCGGAAGACGAAGCATATCGGGTCCATCCAGGAGAAATGTACATCGTGATGCTCCAGATGAGCGCAGGGCTTCCGTTTCGAGCAGTGCAAGACGGAGCATATCTGGCCCTTCCACATCCTCTCGTCGTAGGGCACCCGCTGTCCCACCCGTGCCACCGCCAGTCATCTATCCTGGTAAACTTGTGATCCTTTAATAACTATTTTAGATGTATTTATCTTCTGAATAAATCTGAAATAATAAGTTATTGTCCAACTTGAATGTAGATCCTATTGGTTCGTCATCATATAACGAGGGGGGTGATTATATTCCTACATTTGGATCATCTGAGTTTTATACTCCTACATGTGTTGGGCAGTTGTTTACCGATCTTCTTAATACTGAGTATCCACAGTACGGCTCCCAATACGCACCTGACATGGACTTTTCGCGCCCACAATTCCATACGACACCAATTCCGATGCCGTTTTCCACTGGAACTGCGGATCCTCCACATCATGATTGGGGTTACATGGTAGATGAGGGAGAAGATGACGAGCAAGTGCCGGATTCATAATCGAGTGTTTTCACCCGAAGTGAGAGGGGACCATCCGTGTCGTTGAATTCATTTGCCATTGGCTTAATTTCAAACGAGATAGGAAAATGTGTTCGCTAATGAACTGTCTATTACTTGTTCCCCAACGTACTTATAGCAAGGAGAGTGATTTTCCAATTAAGTTTTAGAGTAATGTGTGTCATAAAGCATCCAGATGACAAGACAAGTCAAAGGTGTGATTCCCAATTGAATGGGGAAGTGTGACTGTAAGGTCACATCAATTGTAGCTGGCAAATGTAATTTTCGTATTCCTTTTTCATTTAATTTCTCTTTTCGTTGTGTGTGTGTTGCATTGTCACTGTTTTTGAATTGGAAAATGTGACTGCAAGGTCAAGAACTTTTGGTCGTACACTGTTTTGAAAACAAGAGAGCTTCCTTGTGTCCTGAACCTCCAGATGACAAGACAAGTCAAAAGGTGTGATTCCCACTATCACTGTTTTTTTTGAATGGGGAAGTGTGATTGTAAGGTCACATCAATTGTAGCTGACAAATGTACATTTTCGTATTCCATTTTCATTTAATTTCTCTTTTCTTTGTATGTGTTTTGCATTGTCACTGTTTTTGAATTGGGAAATGTGACTGCAAGGTCACAACAATTGTAGCTGGCAATGGTACAATAATGCAATGCACTCAAATGAATAATAATAACCACACTTTACACATATATCACTCCTCTATATATATGTACACACAAATAAACTTATCGAGAAACATAAACAATACTAGCTAATAATGGCCAATTTTGACGAAAACCATCCAAATGTTCTAAGAATAGACAATGATTACTACAATGGAACATGGACCATGGAGATGGAACGAGCCATTTTGGTATTTCTGGGCTCTCAGAATGAAGGGTATCGAAGAGGTGCAAAAAGAGCACACGTTATCATGAGCGTCCCGATGGTAAAATCTATCCTCGAGCGTCAGTTCATGTTTTCACCCACTATTGCAGAAATTTACGACCGGATTGAGGAAATGGAGATAATGTACGGTTGGTGGAAGGCAAGACTTTCTGAGGATGGTGTTTTCCTAGATGAAGAACGTCGATTGATATGCATTGATACCACTATCAATAACAATGTATCCCCAACCTATGTAAAGTCAGCTACATCTAATTATTTGGTTTGTGTTGGTTTCATTTCAATTACTAACCTTTTTTTTTAATTTTTCATAAAGGAATACGGTGAGGATGCATCACGAAGGTATTATTTGTATGACTTCCCACCATTAATGAAGACCATGGAAGCATCTTTCGAATGATGTGTAGTATCAAATTATTAGGACTCAAATTTGTAATAAAATGGGATCAGAAATGATCTTAGTTCGAGTGTGCAACTATGCACCGTGTTTAATTTGTAATGTTCGTCACGTAATCTATTTTCTTATTTAATCAATTGTGTAATCTTTTGTTTCTTCTTATTCAATAAAATTATTTCTTTAATGTTTATCTCAAATTGCTGACGACAATACTACACATGTATCAATAGGTTTTTCAACTTTTCATATGACAAGACCTGACATTATTCCACATGTTTATCAACTTTCTTTATGACAAGACTACACCATGAGCATTATGTTTTCATCTTTAACTGTGACAACGACAACACATTCACTACAACTGTCTTGTGAGATTGTAACTCATCTATAAATTTGGAAGATTGGATTACATTATTTATAAGCAATTCACACCCTCACACCTTTGGTTTTCTCCATCATCTAAGCATTCTCATAACAAAAAAAGAAAAAATGAGTTCGAATCAGCCTAACAATGTACCATATTTTGAATCCGAAAAAGATTTCTTTTTCTACGATACGAATTCAACCGAATGGAGCATCCATATGGATACTAAGCTTGTTGACGACCTCCGTGAGAGTAAGCTCAATGGTGTCTACGATCCCAGAAGAGGATTACGCAACAATATCACGTGGATCTTGTTGGATAAAATCAATGGTGCGTTCGGGAAGGATTTCACAATGGACGACATAACCGCTCGAGTTCAACTTCTGGAAAAACGATACGGGCATTTTCATATGATGTTGGGAAACGAACATTGCACTTGGGATCATGAGACCAACAAAGTGCAAGCGCCAGATTGGCTAGTACGATTTTGGAACGACGTCGCAGGCGATTCTGAGTTTACTGCTGCATATCTAAAACATGGAGAACCTTTGTTTGGTTTGATGGATCGGGCATTCAATAAAAATTATTTGAATTGCATTTGTCAATACCACAATCTCATTGGAAATCCGCCATTACGAATGTGATCTCTTCCGTGTAATATCAAATTACTGTAATTTTTAATTTAATCTTCATTGTTGTTGTATCTTAATTTTATTGTATTTTTTTTTATTTTCGATGTAAAATTTCTTGTTTTATTTTGATCTTGTCGTATTTTTTATTTTGATATAAAATTTCTTGTAATTTTTAGATATAATTATGATATGTTTATTTATTTTACCTAAAATATTATAAATAAATTACAAATTAATACAAATAATTAAATAATCAAAAATAACTTAATATAAATAAATAGTATGTATGGGTTAGGGTTAGGGTTACAAATTTTTTTTTTTTTGCAATTTAACCCGTGACGCCACTCTCAAAGGCTTCCCGCCCCCCTCATTTTTTTTATTTACAAACCAACCCGGGACGCCACTCCCAAAGGCGTCCCGCCCCCCCAGAATTTTTTTTTTTTTTCATTTGAGCCAAAAAATTGTATTTTCGAGCAAATATACCCGGGACGCTCTTGGGAAAAGCGTCCCGGTCAAAAAACATAAACATATTTGAAAGTGTGCTATTTTTTTAATTTTGAATAAAAAATATATTATTTATTTAATAAACCCTCAATTTAAAGAGGAAGATTAAAGATTTCGATTTATTATTTAGTTTTTTTATACCTTTCTTGATAAGTGTGCTTAAGTCACAATTGTATCTTTTCAGTTGCGTTTTTCTATTTGAAAATTTTGCCACTACTCCACTCCACTAGGGTTCTACACATCTGTCAGACCTCTTTACCCGAACAAAAGAGCGGGAGATATCTCCGTCAATGCCTCGCGGCGGTGTTCGAGAGCTCACTGTTCTAACCGAGTTCAAGCCGTTCGGCTTGACCGCTGAAGCCCTCGACGGCGGCAAACACGCCGACGAAGATTACCATTACTTCCTCTTTGATCCCCAACTCGCGCAGCAGCGGGGTGAGGCTGAGGAGCTTGACGATGCTTCGGCGTTGTGCAGTGAAAGGAGTGATCACGAACTTTACATAAGAGGAAATCGGTAAAACCTGAATTTGTGAATGGTTGATAATAATTTTTTATTTTTGGCTTCTTAGATTTTCGCGCAGTTATGAGAATTTAGTAGATGCTGCGCAAAATTGTCTAATTTCGTGCAGTTATGGTGAACTGAAAAATCTGGATTTGTTTTATGTTTTCAATTTTATTCGAATTTTTGAGCTTTTAAGTTGTAGGAGATGAAACATAATTAACTGGACAATTTGAAAATTTGACAGGATCATATGGAGTACAGGCCCTAGAGTTTATAAGAGGTTCACATTGCCGTCCAAAGTTATCAAGGTGATAGTTTAAAAAACCTTTTATCTTCTATTTGGAAAACTAGTTCATTATGCATTGTGCAGTTATTTCTCATTTTCGTGTCAGTGTATTGTTATGTGTTCTGTTGATCACAACTGTGTAGTCATATGTATCCACGTGCAATATAGTTGAAGTTGATTATCTCGTTTATGACCCCAAGGGTATATGGTTTGTTAACAAAAGTCGAGCAATTGTTAGGAGATCTGTTATTGTATTCTATGATGCTTACTTGGTCTAATTTTAAAGTGAATGCAATACCACTGAAAGCTAAATTTGATCGAACCATTTCTTAATTTTGATAATGCTAACAAGAATTGGCTAGTTATCACTTTACTGCCTATTGGTGAATTGCAGATTTACCCATATTTTTCTTTGACCAAAAAGTAAAGAAATTGAAATGAAGAAAACTAATTTCGTTCTCTTCTCATTTATAAACTTACTTTTTTTTTGACGCTCTAAGTTGGACAATCTGGTTCATGTTCACCAACTGCAGGTATGCTGGTGCCGAATGGGTCATCTGTCCGAAGCCTTGATTTGTGTTCTCCAAGTTGATTGTGTAACAATCTATGGTGTATCAGGTGAGTTAATTCATTTTTTTTTAAAAATTTCTTTTACACAATTCTAGTCTGAGCATATTCACCCTTCAGACTTGAGATGATTGACCATAGCCACTATTTTCTCCTAGTTTTCACGACCTTAGTGATCCTTAAAGCTTTTTAAAGAGTGTTGCGTTCCTTCTTGTTCTAAATTGCTAGAAATCAAGTATTTAAACTTTTTAGTGTACCCAAAATCCAAATTGCTAGAAATCTTGAAGCTGTTCTTGTACAGGTGAAGTGGTCTCTGTCCCACTTCCTCAGGCCATCACATCAATATGGCCTCTTCCCTTTGGTTTACTTCTCCAGCGGGCACCTGAAGGGAGCTTACTAACAAATGTTTCATTATCATCATCTAATCCATTTCTAAGTTCTCGTGATGTCTATCGCCAAAAACGGGACGTTGGTCACAGTCCTCAACTTAATTATACGCTACCTCGTTTATGTGATTTTAGTACAAGAAGTGATGGAACATCAATGTCCTCTCACATGATATTGAAGGACCCCTTAGAGGAACCTCAGGTATTAAATTAACTTCTTCTTTTTTGTAATTTTGGAAATATAACATGTTAATTTAATTTTGTTACTAATCAATTGTCATATTAAAAGGTTTCAGTTCTGTGTATATTATTATTATTGACAAAAATTAGAATTTTGTGCTTTTTTTAGATAACTTATTGTGAAGAAAGAGGGAAATTAAATGTAATGTGGGAATTCGATGAAAGAACAATTTGGACTAGTGACTCTGTGCCTCTGATGGCTTCATATAACAAAGGTAAGAACAGTCAATTTTCTATTGATTAATATTGATTACTCCTTTTGGATGTATTGATTGAAAGAAAATATTTTCTTTGAAGGAAAGATGCAACACTCACTGTGGGTAGTAGAGGTAAATAACTCCAACCTTGAAGTGGCAAATTCTAAAGCATCTGACTTAATTGCTCCTCGAATGTCAGCAAAACATTTTTTCCGAAGGATATGGCAGGGGAAGGGCTCACAGACTGCTGCCAGTAAGGTGTCGATTTTATTTTATTTGTTTTTTATCCCTGTTTTTTTGTGAAGAATGCAAGACAAGCACCTGCTGTTCCCATTCCTTTAATATTTCCTTCTCAACAGGTATTTCTGGCCACTGATGACGATGTTACACCTGTCGTATGTTTTCTCCTCCAAGAACAAAAGAAACTGTTGTCTTTACGACTTCAGAGTCTGGAATTAAATAACGAGACAGTCTTTGATATTAAGCCTGAAATGAGCTGGAGCATATCAGCAATTGCTGCCGCTGCTGTTACTGTCACTCGGCCTAAGTATACATAGTTCTTTTTTCCGGTTAGCTTTTGTCCTTCCCGTCAAAAAATGACTTGAATGTAACTTATGCAGGGTGAGAGTGGGGCAACTTCCGGTTAAGGATGTCATTGCTTTGACTCCAGAAAACACGCTTCTTTTGTATGTAAGTATATATGGTGCCTCAGATTGTATATTTAATATAGAAGTTCTAACTGCCATAATTTTTGATCAACTACTTATTTTTGTGTTAGTTGAATCTATTTTGCTTTGTAACAACCAATGGCAGTTATGATGCTAACTTCAGTATATATAATACTGAAGTTCTGTCTGTGGTGCTTCTGAGTTTGTTAACAGTGGGGCCCTTTTGTATCTGCAGATGGGGAAGCTATGTTTGTGCAAATATGTTATGTCTTCCCCTTTGGACAAAGAACAGGGTTTGAGAAGAACGAAGCTTTCAGGGACCAAAAACACCATACATGATTTTAAAGTTGTAGATTTAATTGATGCTGTAGAAGGGCGCGTCAACTTAGTTCTTAACAATGGACAGGTATGCATAAGATAATTATCTATCTATTCTATAGGAAGACTTCAAATGCTACTTTCATTACTAGAAGAACCCGTAAGAGATCATAAACCGATACCTGTTTTTACTTGAATTTTCCAGGAGCTTGTTGTTGGTGTTTTAGAGAAATACGTGAGAAAATGTGTTTTATTGTACTTTTCAGGGTTGACCTTTTCTTTTCTTAGAATGAAAATAATCGTGGTCTCATTGAGCTGAAGAATGTAAAGCATACAATCAGAGATAGTTTTTTATGTTCTAACTGCCATACTTTTTTGATCAACTACTTATTTTTGTGTTAGTTGAATCTATTTTGCTTTGTAACAACCAATGACAATTATGATGCTAACTCCACCCCCCCACCCCACCCCCCCTCTTCTGCTTTAGAATTACAGATGTACACTGCGACGTAGTCCTTCGTCGTCTCTAACTAATGATTGTATCACATCAATGGCTGAGGGGCTTAGTTCTAGTTTGTATAACCACTTCCTTGGGCTTCTATGGGGTGATGATGATTCTACTTACTTAGCTAAGGCGAATTCCCGTGATGATTCGGAATGGGATTCCTTCTGTAACGTGATAACAAAAATGTGTAGGAAGCCTAATACAACCTCTCAATTATTAGCAGAGCCAGTATCATGTTCTTCTTGGGAGTTCCTCATCAGGAGCAAATATAATCAACAATATTTTCGAAGTAACTGCGTTGCTGGTTCTTTTCCCGGAATATCATCTGACTCAAAGGGAATAGATTCATCTGGTGCTGATGTTGCTGACACTCAGAATATAGAGGAAACCTTTTACCCGAAACTGCTGACTGAAACATTGGATTCATTGCATGCAGTATACGAAACTCTTAAACTTGACAATCTCCGTAGAAGGTGCTACTTCTTTTTTTCTTTTTTTAATTATTATTATGTTCTTTATCAATTCTTCTATTGTCTTTTTTCCTGTTCTTTCTTCCTTTTTCTTTGATTGATTATTGATTTTTTGGGACTTTATTATGCGCCACTTGTGCAGAATTGCAGTATGAGTTCTACATTTGATGACTTAGTTTCTCTTTCTGTAGGGACTTGGGTCTTTTGGTAGTTCTCTTATGTGACATTGCCGCTTTTTTGCATGAAGTGAGCTACTTGGATTATTATAAACGTGATTTTCCTGTACTATTGAAAGACTTTGAGTTGTCTCAGTATCTGATTACCCCACGAAGCCCTCCAAGTTTATTCAGATGGCTTGAGAACTGCTTGCAGCGTGGATGTGGTTCTGCCAGTGTTTCTGATCTTCCACTTCTGATCTGCAAAGATGGAATTTCTATTGTGAACTGGGCCCGCAAGATAGTTTCCTTCTATAGTCTCTTGTGTGGCGTGGACCAATCAGGAAAGAGGCTGTCGTCAGGTGTCACGTGCAATATCGCACCTGGATTATATCATAATCGAGAAGAGCTTGCAGTTTTGGGAATGGTCGGTGAAAAATTTGGGTTGCAACATTTAGACTTGCTACCAGCTGGCGTCTCTCTTCCACTGAGGCATGTAAGTTGTTTCTTTTAAAGTAGGTTTTAGAGAAACCATTTTTTCTAACATTACTTTGTGTTTCATGTCTTAGTTTGTTAGTATGAGGTTGCTTAATTGCTTAATACATATCTGCTTATTGAATGTCAACCAGATTTTATTTTAAGGTCAAGCATGTAAATTCCTTTTTACATTTGGGTGGTGGTGAGTGTTGAACCCAGGATCCCCCTCTGGGCCTGAGTTGAGTGCCATCTCATCTAGAAGCTTAGTGCATGTATAATTTTATGTCCAATTTCTAGTTTCCAGTGTTTGCAATGAATTTTGAGAATTTATTGATTTTCGTGTGAAAATTTAGTATAAGTTTGGATGAGTAGTTTTGAAATAGGTTTTAGGTATATAATAACTTGGGAGTTAGTGGTGGGGGTCCAGTTTTATAATTTAATTTCAATATATAGTATATAATATTAATAAGATTGTAGATGGTGGGTCCTATTAGATCGATATCACTTAAAATCAAATAATAATATTTGGTGGTAGTGGTGGGCCCCACATCCTAAAAGATGAGATGTAATTGGTAGATTTGAGATGTTTTGATGTGAAAAGTACAATAAAAGAATTATAAACAAACATAATTCTAATTCTCGGAATCGTTGGAAAGTGGAAAAATAGAAATAGAAATGATTCCATACATGGCCTTAGTTTTGTTTAGAGAGGATGTGTGTATATTATTATCTCTCTGTGACAGTGGTTTGATGACTTTCTACGTATCTCTGTATGCAATATTGTATATTATTATATATTTGTCATGTGTTGCACAGGCAATAGACAAGTGCCGTGAGTCTCCTCCATCAAATTGGCCTCCTGCTGCATATGTGCTACTTGGCCGTGAAGATTTAGCATTGCTGCATTTGAGAAACCCAGTAAAATACGCCAAACATGATTTCACGAAGTCAAATTTGATTTCACTGTCAACACCTTACATGTTACCCCTGCATCCTGTCACCATACCATCCTCAGTTTCGGACACACTTGAAATGGATAATATCAAAGAGGAGACAGACACTTTAGAGGGGTCTGCAACAGATGGAATGGAACATATTTTTAACTCAAGCACACAGTTACGTTATGGTCGTGATCTGCGGCTTAATGAGGTGCCTTTCAAGCTAATAACATATTGCCTAGATTTTGTTCTGCTCAAAAAACGTGATTTCTATTTTGTTATACTTTTAATTGCTGTTACTCCTCACATATGTTGTGGAGATTCCTCTGACAGACATTGACATGTATTGTGTTGTCATTACAATGCACGCTTGTGTGTAGGTCTGATATATATACATATTCTAATTACAGTCCACTTGTGTATTTCATAGGTTAGACGCATTTTGTGCTCTGCAAGACCCATAGCTATTCAAACACCTGCTAACCCTACAGCTTCTGATCAGGACTTCCAACAGGTATCTGCTGCTGTTGTCACTTTGCAGAAATTTATTTTTTCCTAATTATTGCTTTTGGCATAACAGAATATATATTTGAATGTCAGACTTTGGGCTTAGGAAATATTGAGTTTCCTATAGTTTGGTTCATAATCGCTAGGAATTTATTTTGTATATATCATGTGCTTGAGGATCGATAATGCTGCTCAAATTTGGCAGCTTAAAGGACTGTTTACTGTTGTGTTTAAGTTTATTGCTGATGGTTTCTAAAAATATGGCATAATTACTAATACTACCCTCGAGATTAGCCTAATATCGAAATCCCATTATTTTTTCAAAATTTCAAATATCTCATTGACATATGTTTGTGTTTTGCATATTGCACCTTCTAAGGGTAATGTGTGAAACAATCACAAACCTCAGGGGGTATTTGGAATTTTAAAAGATAAAATGTACTTTTTTTGTAACTAGGCTAAATCTCAGGGATATGTTTATTTTATTATTCCAATATTCCAGTTTGATTTTGTTGAACTAATCTGTCAATTACTGGTTCTTAATAGACTGATGAAGTAATGAATGAATACTGTACTCATTTTGAAAATCTTGATTTTAATATGAGATATCAGACGTGGCATTAACAATTATATCATTCGTATGACATTATGGTAAGAAAAAAATGTTTCTAGATGATGTATAAAAAGCAATATAATTTTAATGAGTGGCCACTTGGCATGGAGTCTAGTGATTACATTATGATCAGCGATGCATATAGTATGAGTAATTTCTTATTTGTATTTTGTAAGTTTCCTGCCATAACGAAATTTCACTTAAAATATGATTACAATTGACATTATTTATTGTTTTTAATGCTATAAGGTTGGAATAATTTTGTGACCAAACATGTACTGGTTTCTTCTGATGTGATTTATCGCAGACTCAGCTTTGGCATCTTGCACAAAGAACTACTGCTCTTCCATTTGGCCGTGGGGCATTTACATTGGGTACTATATGTACTCTTTTAACTGAGGTGCTTGTTATTACCTCTCGGTATTTAATACTTCTCGTAGCATTTCAATTTTCCTCACAAGTCCCCAAATGGAACTTAGCCTGTAATTTTCATTTTTTGGGGCTACCAAACCTTATTATTTTTTTCTTTCTTTATTTCAGGCACTTGTTGTTCCAAAGCTTGTTTTGGCTGGTCGGTTGCCTGCACAACAAAATGCAACAGTATGCCTTATTGAAACTATAGGTCCATTATTTTTTTATGCTAATTGATACACTTGATAATTGTGCTAGAATATGAACTATGACGCAGGTTAATTTGGATCCAAACATTAGAAATATTCAAGAACTTAAGTCTTGGCCAGAATTTCACAATGCTGTTGCTGCTGGCTTGAGACTATCTCCTCTCCAGGTCCATCTTTATATATCACACTAACGAATCTATTAGCAAATCATATCGATGTTTGTTGTCTTTTTCTTTGTTTCTTTATTCTTTTTTGCAACCGATGTTGTCCAATAATAATAAAATAATAATAATTATAATTATAATTATTATACTGAATCCTGTTTTTCCATTATTTCTGCATGATGATTGACTTCAGTTCTGTATCCATACCTTGCACAAGAGTTGGGGTGTTCACTTATTTGCTTATGCATTTTGTATTTCGGAATGCAGGGAAAAATGTCGAGAACGTGGATACTTTATAACAAACCAGATGAGCCTAATGTTACTCATGCAGGGCTTCTTCTTGCTTTGGGTTTGCATGGGCATCTTCGCGTCTTAACTATTACTGATATATTCCAATATTATTCACAGGTTAACATTACCCTATGCTTGTTAAGTTTCCATTTTTCTTATTGTATGTGTGTTTCTTGGCTAGTTATGACGACCCTTCTAAACTTCTTATTGGCCAGTTTTTTTGCTTCCAATAATAAATTGCAAGTTCAAAACTAATCTTTTGGCATGCATTCACTCTGCACGTCTTATGGATAAGTATATGCAAAAATGGGTTTCGGCAAGCAAAGTATCTCACATAAGTTTGGTGCCTAGAGGTAGAAATAATGTATTTCATCTCCGCTTTCTAAAAATTTACTGGCATTAAACTCTGATCAACACAAATAACTGGAATTGATGCTCTATTTTGTTGTTTACCCATTTCTTTCATCTTGTATACTATTAACAATAATTTTAACCTTCATTTGGTCTATTCCTTTGTAGGAACATGAAAGTACTACTGTAGGATTAATGATTGGCCTTGCAGCTTCGTATAGAGGAACCATGCAGCCGTCAATTTCAAAGGTAACATATACCTTGTCCTCTCACGATCTCACACTAACCTCCTCTTTTTGTCTGGAACCATTTTCATCATTACTTGTTTATTCATGGAAAATTATCAACTTTCTTTATTGAGTGAGTTGGCATATATGCTCTTAAAGATATATAATTTTCCAATGACATCATGAACTTTAGAAGGTGACATTTAACTCAAATTTCGTATTGCTAATTGGTTTAAGAACCATTTTAGGAGCTGGGTTTTGGATTGTGTCAGTGTGATAACTTGAGTTTAAAGCGCTAGTTGGTACCTAAGATATGTCAAAATTGTCAATTGGTAATTATTGAATGAATTCTATGATTGTCAAGATTTGCAATTTTTTTTTCTTTCCCTTTTGTCTTCAATTGAATATTGATGTACACATTTGTAATTTTGAGCAGTCTCTATACGTACACTTGCCTGCCCGCCATCCGTCGTCCTTTCCAGAATTAGAACTGCCAACACTTGTACAGGTATTTTTTAGTCAAGTTTGAGGGTGATTTGAATTACATCTATAACCATTCAGTGATTCCAATTTTGGCCCTGATTGGTTGAGCTGATTCAAACAGCTGATAGCTGATGACTGATAGCTGGTAGCTGATTTTCAATTAGTGCTTGGTAAATTAGTTGATTAAAGTAGCTGATTGAAAATTAATTTACGAATATAGACATGATTAAAAATATAAAATATTATACATAAAAATATAAAAAATAAAAGAAATAAAATTATAATAATTAATGAAGACTTCTCAAAAGATTATTTCAAAAAAAAAAAGACAAATACTTGAAAAATAATTAAAAAGATAATTATAATATAAATAAAACTTTAATTATGACTAATAAAAATATTTTCGTAAAATATATTAGTTTACAAATAAATATTTTTTACAATATAAAAGGATGAAAAAGGATTTTACCAAATAAGGTAGGAGCTTATTAGAAAAAGCTACGATTTGTAGCTTTTTCTGAACAGGAGCTTAATAGGCAGAATAAACTATCAGGAGCTTATTCTTGGTTCTTACCAAGCAGCCTAAAGGAGCTTATTGTGATGGAATAAGCTATAAGCACTTTCAACAGGCCCTTTGTGTTCTTTTAGGCATATCTGTTCCGTTGTGTGATCCTTTTACAACATAAAATGCCATTTTGGCACATAGTATTTAATTTCTCTTCTCTGATATCTCTCGTTAAGCCTCCATCTTATCAAGCATTTTGCAAGTTTCTTGTTTCCCTATTCTGCTCCACTTTTTTAAGAGTGCTTCAAATTTACTTTTGGGTTCCACAGTCAGTATGACCATTCAACGTGGCACAGACGATTTTATCTTTTGTCTGATTGTGGATTTCCTTGGACGGTTTCAATGTTTTTCTGATGAAATAACTTTAACACTAAATCTGCCAATTTTCCAGTCAGCAGCCCTTATATCAGTTGGATTTCTTTACGAGGGATCAGCACACCCGCAAACAATGCAAATTCTTCTGGTAATTTCATGATTTAATGTGAACCTATAGGTCCCCAAAATCTGTGACAACCAAATCTTTGTAGCCTTATGTTCTTGTTTAAAGAACGGTTTAATAATGAAGTACTTGATTTTGCTCATTACTATTATTAGTAATGAGCAAATCAAAAACTTCAATATAATTGAAGTTTTTTTTTTTTTTTTTTATAACAAAAACATAATGCTAGGAAAGTTTGAGTTCGTCACGAAATCAATTTGCATAAAATTTCTAAAATAGCACGGAATAACTGCACTTTAAAGTCATTTTATGGCCTATCTTTCGTTAATACATGTAACCCCCTTTTTTTCACTAGAGTGAAATAGGCCGCAGAAGTGGAGGAGATAATGTACTTGAAAGGGAGGGCTATGCAGTTTCAGCAGGATTTTCACTAGGACTTGTTGCATTGGGTATGGTTTTCAAATTTTCCCAGTTCAATAGTTTTGTTTGTTGGCTAACACCCTTCCCCTCTTTGTTAATGAAGGTCGTGGTGAAGATGCTATTGGCTCCATAGACACCCTGGTTGATCGCTTGTTCCAGTACATCGGTGGCAAAGAACTTCACAATGTATGTTCTGCATTTTCTGTATCAAATACTGATACAGCTATGATGGTTATTATCCAGTGTTGGTCTTGAAAACTATCTTGCTTACCATAATACACTTTTTACAGGATTGCATCTATCCGTTTTCATCATCAGCTGACGAGCACAATCGAAGTGCAGGACAGGTTGTGTAGTGATGTAATATTTGTTTTATGGGCATGCAGTACCTGATAAAGTCAAATATTCTTATTTGGTCAACATTTCTGTTTTTACTAGATTATTGATGGGAATCTGGTCAATATTGACGTTACTGCACCAGGGGCTATAATTGCTCTGGCTTTAATGTATTTGAAGGTAAATTGTACCATGACACTAAGTTATTGAATGATATTGTATTGGTATTTTTATTCCTGGTATATCTAATGAGTTTAATTGTGTGATATAAACAGACAGAATCTGCGCTGATAGTGTCTAGACTGTCAATCCCGCAAACTTGGTTTGAGTTGCAGTTCGTAAGGCCTGATTTTATATTGCTCCGTGTCATTGCCCGGAATTTGATACTGTGGAGCAGGTATGCTTTTCAGCTGGTATTGAAATGAGGTTGTTTAAAAATTAGGGTTGTATTTTTCGGTTAATGCAATTTTTAAATATTGCTCAGAATTCGTCCATCAGAAGACTGGATTGAGTCACAGATTCCCGAAGTTGTTAAAAATGGGGTAAAGGTTCTTGGAAATGAGATGGATGATATATATGAAATGGATGCTGAAGCCTTTGTTCAGGCATATGTCAACATAGTGGTTGGAGCATGTATTTCTCTCGGTATGCCATTCTCATAGTTGAATATCAGAGACATAATATGATATTTGTGGTTTTGCACGTTGAAAACACCTATCACTCGACTTGAATCACATGGAAGCATATGAGTTTTTTTTTTAATAATAAAAATATATCTGGACAGTCAAAGTTTTCTGTATTATTTATGTGAATGGCTATTGCGTTGGCAATTAACTCAACAATTTCTCAAAAGTATCCAGTTTCAAAAGATTCATTTTCACAGGGTTGCGATTTGCTGGTACAAGAGACGGAAATGCACAAGAACTGCTTTACAAATATGCTCTGTATTTCCTGAATGAGGTTGGTTTGTCTTGAAAGACATTACTTCGTTTTATAATAATCAAATGTGATAAGTTTGCTACTGCACTGGCAGATAAAGCCTGTTTCCGTTTCCAATGGAAATGGTTTGCCCAAAGGACTATCTGTTTATGTTGATCGTGGGACGTTGGAGACATGCCTTCATCTGATTGTTCTTTCTCTTTGTGTGGTCAGTAATTATTACACAAGTCTCAATATTGTGTGTGATTCAACCATCAATGCAATAACTGAAGTATCCTAAGGATGCAGGTAATGGCTGGGTCGGGTCATCTACAAACCTTAAGATTCCTCAAATTTCTTCGCAATCGCTCTTCTGCTGATGGACATGCCCATTTTGGTACTCAAATCGCAGTAAGTCTTCTAAACATGAATCTTAGGTTTTAATGAAGTATTGTCAATTTGGGACCAGGACCAAATATTTGACGGTATCTTTCATGTAATGGGTTGTATGTAAAAATTATTATAAAAACGGTATATTGCTTTATTGTTTTGGTTGCATTCCTCAAATCAATTGACTTTATTGTTTACAGGCTTAATTGCATTTAAAATCACAACCTTTATCAAGTTGCAAATAAAACCAAACTTTTTCAAAGTTGAAAAAAAAGACGACTTTTATTACACATTGAAGATCGAGTCACAAGGTGTTCTTCGGTGAAAAAATGGCATCGTGTCCGGCAAAAATCCCACAAGTTTACTCTTAGTACTGAATCTATATACTTAAAAAAGTGCCTTAATTGCCAAAAACATCTACAAAACTTTACTCAAAAAATTGTTTGTACGAAGTTCAACTGGATGTTTCCGATAGTAGCAGTAATGCTTTTATGATCGAGCTCTCATTTTAACCAAAAATCTTTAGAGAAAATAATCTGAAGTTGTAATTTTGTTTCTTGTGAAACTCTAACATGTCATCATCATTAGTGCTTTTCAGTATTTCTACAAACCTTTATGGAACACATGAAAACATTGACTGTTATTCCTGTAAAAATGTATTTATTTTAGAAATCTCAGTAGCGATAGGGAAGACTTGCAAAAAAAATGCCACATCACTTGTTTTTGCCGGACACTTGACATTTTTTCACCGAAGAACACCTTGTGACTCGATTTGCAACATGTGATAAAAGTCATGTCTTTTTGAACTTTGAAAAAGTTTGGTTTTATTTGCAACTTGAGAAAAGGTTGTAATTTTAAATCAATTGCCTTGTTTAAACCTACTTCATTTCCTTACTCGTTGAGTTGTTGGAGAAGGTGACATTTCCATCCTTTGTAGTTGCTTTTGTGTTGAAGACTTGATTTATCTTTTGAAGATTGTAAGCTAGACCTTGAAACTTGTTTGGAGAGAAATTGGTAGTAATCTTTCTATTCTCTATTGTGTTGTTCTTGATTAATTGTTATTGTTGTGTGTTGGTTGCTAGGTTGTAATTTGTGTTGTCTTTATATATATATATGTATGTATGTATGTATATATTTATAGTTTCTTAAGCAACTATCCGAACGTGGTTTCAAGAATATTCACATTCTGTGTAGGTAAGCTTAGCAATTGGTTTCTTGTTCCTTGGGGGTGGTATGTGGACATTTTCAACTAGCAACAGTTCTATTGCTGCTTTGCTGATAACACTTTATCCACGTTTGCCTACTGCACCAAATGACAATCGATGCCATCTTCAGGTGAAGCAATTAGAAAAAACGATTACCTTTTTCATTTAAGTGATTCTGGTTTGGGTTTTCCTCAAAACTTTGATAAATTTGAAGTCATGATTGCTGCTTAATTTGCATCAGTTTCTGTAATAAGTACTACTAAATTTCACGATCAGATCCAGGCAATGGGTTTCTCTTTTGTTTTAAGTTATATTCTTTTGATATGCACTGTCTCTAATGACAGGCATTCAGACACTTGTATGTTCTTGCAACTGAAGCCCGATGGATTCAGACGGTTGATGTGGACACGGGTTTACCAGTTTATGTCCCTCTGGAAGTGACCATTAAAGAAACTGAACTTTATAATGAAACAAGTTTCTGTGAGGTTACTCCTTGTAGTCTCCCAGAACGTGCTATTGTAAGCCTCTCACCACAACTGTTTTTTTTTAAATTTTTTTATATTATTAAAACTAAAATTAAAAATAAATTAAAATTAAAATTGTTGTTGTTATTATTATTATTATTATTATTATTATTATTATTATTATTATTATTATTATTATTATTATTAACTGCAGTTGAAGGCTGTTCGTGTCTGTGGTCCTCGATATTGGACTCAAGTTATTGAGCTTTGTCCTAAAGGTATGATAGATTCAATTACACTCTTTGGTCAGCATTTTTGTTGCTCTCTTATGGCGTCCCCTAATACTTGTACAGAAAAATCTTGGTGGAATTCTGGAGATAAGCATAACCCATTTAATTTAGGTGTTCTATACGTCAAAAGAAAAGTTGGAGCTTGTTCTTATGCTGATGATCCCATAGGAAGTCAATCTTTATTATCACGAGCAATGCACAAGGTATATGCATATCTATTAATAGTTGCATCCCACCTTTCTCGACTTAATATGATCAATGTGTGAATGAATGCTCCTTCGTGCAGATGAGTTCTTTGGCGCAACCAAAATTCTCCACGTCAAGTACTGAATGTGCAGGTGAAGTCACAGTAGATCAGTTGGTTAGTACTTTCTCGTCGGATCCGAGCTTAATCGCTTTTGCCCAACTCTTTTGTAATTCGTCCCAGAGTAGCAGGCAAGTTCTGCTTCCTTCAGTTTTTATATTGTAACTAGAGTTATCATGATTACAAATATAATGTGAGCCGTTTCTTCGAACATATTTGCCTGGAGAAACCTTCTCTAAAGAAATGCTTGAGATTAGAGTGAGGTCAGATATTCAAGTAGAGCTAGAAAATGGGCCGGGCCAGCACAGGATGGACCAAAGGGGAAAATTGCGCTGCGCCTGACTGGGCCGGAATTCCATTGGGCCGCTATTTTGAAGGCCCAAGTCCAGACCATGGTTCTAAAAATGGTGTATTTTTGCGTACGGCCAACCAGGCCAGCCCAGCCCATGAGCCTAATGGGTGGGATCAAAAAGCTCAATTCATTTTGGGCTTAGAAAATCATCGACTGGGCCCACCAAAAGTCCAGCCCGGCCGACTGGCCAGGCTCAAAATTGCCAGCTCTATATTCAAGCAAAGGCATTCTGGTTTTGTTTATTTATTTTTATTTTTACATAGGGATTTTGTTGCATCAGATCTTCATATAAGGGATAAGTAGTTTTTTTTTTATTAGAACTTTTTTATTTTTTATTCGTATCATTTAATATAAATGGATGTGTGATAATCCAGAAGAATTCGCTAATACTATCTCTATAAGTATCAAATTTTGATGGATATTTAACTATGAATTTATCATTATTTTACTGCCATTGGTATACCCTACATTGTTTGTTTTAGCATCCAATAGTTATCAGTTAATTTTCACTCAATAATTACTCTTTGCAAAATGTGTCTGCAGATCTGAGCTCGACTTTCAGGAATTCTGCCTGCAAGTTTTATTTGAGTGTGTGAGCAAGGACAGACCAGCTATGTTACAGGTAATCTCAAAGCATTTGGTAAACTTTGGTAGAATAGAAGTGATTTTGTTTCTTGATGTGAACACTGGAATTTAGATATTGAAATTCAAGCCTTGTCTCTGCCACAGAAGCTTTCTTTCAACTGTTTTAGTCAATCTTACTTGAGGCCCATCTATGCAAATATTTATAAAATCTTGCAGGTTTATTTGTCATTATACACCACAATTGGGTGCATGGTGGATTCAGTTGTTAGTGGTACTTGCGTTTCCAGTGATTCTCTTGCTCTTTCGAGTTTGAAGGTAAAAGTGTTTGATCATATTACATCTTAGTTTATGAATATTTAGGTTTTTATTTCTTGACTGCTTGTAAACTTTGTTGTGGTCAACATCATTTTATAGACTGCATGTATGTATGTCCTATTTTGGACAATACTTAATATTTCTTGAGGTTTAAATTTACCTAACAAAAATTGCAGTCATCCTCCAAAATTACAAATACCCATTTCATATGCTTTTATTTAAAAAACTGCACCTTTCAAGGAGTGTTGAGGAGGTAGATTTATAATTTTGTAATTCTTGAATTGGGGGTCTTGAAAAAATGGACAAAAATAGGCAATTGTTGGACAAAATAATCCTCTGCTTATTTTATTCATGGTCTTTTAGTCCAGATTAATGATAAAAGTCAAAATTACCCTTTACATTAATCAGGTGAGAATTAAGACAATGTGGGTAGCTCAAGTGGTAGTGTCCACACCTAGTGCTTATATCGGGTTGTCACCTGAGGGATGGGTTTGGGAGTTTTATTTTTATTCTCTGTATGTAGGCCTATGCATAATTTATAAGGCTGGACTTTTTTTAAGGAAAAAAACAGCCGAGGTTTAAATAATCAGATGATCATCGATTATAGGAGGATTAAGTGGTATTTAAGGAAAAATCAGCCGGGAGTGGACTTTTTGACAACTTTCCATTTTAAAATAGTGTGTTCTTATATATATATATATTATATATATATATATATATATTGATATTATATTTCTTATGACAACTGAACCTAGGGATAGTTTCCGTAATTATATCTACTTTTTGGTCACAGATTGCTGTAGCCTATAACGAAGCTCTCTCTAACGGCCGATTAACTACTTCGAGAGGGGAAATTGTACAATCCGCTTTTCTGGGCTCGCTCAAGAAACGAGTTGACGACCTCTTGAACTCTTCCCTGGACTTGAATACCGATTTCGTCTCTTATACAATGTCAGGAGAGTGGCCAACTGATGATAATTCCAATGCAATCAAATCTCGGACAGTCCTTTCCTGGTATCTCCAATGGTTTAGTGTGCCATCACCACTGGATATTAAAAGAGCTGTCGAGAAGGTCAAACACGGTAATATACGCTCGTCTGTCCCGTTGTTGCGGCTGGTGTTTCCTAAAACTCATGTTGCTGCAATTGATATTATCAATAAGTTGTGTTTATCTTCCGAAGTCAGAGTTTAAAGCCAACCCTCGTGCCTTAGTGTGAAAGAAAATGGCATATTTGTGAGCTGCTGCAACTATGTATTTCTAAAGATCACTCTTCTGTTTGTAAATGTAAGATGGTCTGATTTTTTTTTTTCTCGTATTAAGGCTGTAAATGTATTTTCGATTAGTGTATTCATATCTTGTCTCAGTGTTTGTTTAATGGGTTGTTGTAATATAGGACCTTTAGCAAATATAGTTATATGAGATGATCTATTGGGACACGAATTCGACTAATTTGAATTTGACATGATCCAACTGCCAATTTGTTGTATCAATTTATAATGTACTTTGAACATAACCCTAAATTGATTCGAAAACTTAACACCGGCATGATCAGTTGCCCGAATTGATACCCTATATTGAGCAATGAGCATGCCAATTTAGAGGAGTAATTTTAGTGAATCAAATTTGATAAACCTAAGAGCATCTTTAAGGTGTGAGTCTGTTTTCATGGTCCATTTAAGAGAGAGTGACACACACACAGTTTTTTTTCTCAATTTTAGTTGTTTATATATATACTTAGTTTTTAATACACGTGTACAGTTTTTTTTCTCAATTTTAGTTGTTTATATATATACTTAGTTTTTAATAC
>BMAC01000498.1:509715-561805 GCA_014905375.1 Phtheirospermum japonicum
CAAGTGGTAGTGTCCCACACCTAGTGCTTATATCGGGTTGTCAGCCTGAGGGATGGGTTTGGGAGTTTTATTTTTATTCTCTGTATGTAGGCCTATGCATAATTTATAAGGCTGGACTTTTTTTAAGGAAAAAAAGCAGCCGAGGTTTAAATAATCAGATGATCATCGATTATAGGAGGATTAAGTGGTATTTAAGGAAAAATCAGCGCGGGAGTGGACTTTTTGACCAACTTTGCCATTTTAAAATAGTGTGTTCTTATATATATATATATTATATATATATATATATAATTGATATTATATTTCTTATGACAACTGAACCTAGGGAATAGTTTCCGTAATTATATCTACTTTTTGGTCACAGATTGCTGTAGCGCCTATAACGAAGCTCTCTCTAACGGCCGATTAACTACTTCGAGAGGGGAAATTGTACAATCCGCTTTTCTGGGCTCGCTCAAGAAACGAGTTGACGACCTCTTGAACTCTTCCCTGGACTTGAATACCGATTTCGTCTCTTATACAATGTCAGGAGAGTGGCCAACTGATGATAATTCCAATGCAATCAAATCTCGGACAGTCCTTTCCTGGTATCTCCAATGGTTTAGTGTGCCATCACCACTGGATATTAAAAGAGCTGTCGAGAAGGTCAAACACGGTAATATACGCTCGTCTGTCCCGTTGTTGCGGCTGGTGTTTCCTAAAACTCATGTTGCTGCAATTGATATTATCAATAAGTTGTGTTTATCTTCCGAAGTCAGAGTTTAAAGCCAACCCTCGTGCCTTAGTGTGAAAGAAAATGGCATATTTGTGAGCTGCTGCAACTATGTATTTCTAAAGATCACTCTTCTGTTTGTAAATGTAAGATGGTCTGATTTTTTTTTTTCTCGTATTAAGGCTGTAAATGTATTTTCGATTAGTGTATTCATATCTTGTCTCAGTGTTTGTTTAATGGGTTGTTGTAATATAGGACCTTTAGCAAATATAGTTATATGAGATGATCTATTGGGACACGAATTCGACTAATTTGAATTTGACATGATCCAACTGCCAATTTGTTGTATCAATTTATAATGTACTTTGAACATAACCCTAAATTGATTCGAAAACTTAACACCGGCATGATCAGTTGCCCGAATTGATACCCTATATTGAGCAATGAGCATTGCCAATTTAGAGGAGTAATTTTAGTGAATCAAATTTGATAAACCTAAGAGCATCTTTAAGGTGTGAGTCTGTTTTCATGGTCCATTTAAGAGAGAGTGACACACACACAGTTTTTTTTCTCAATTTTAGTTGTTTATATATATACTTAGTTTTTAATACACGTGTACAGTTTTTTTTCTCAATTTTAGTTGTTTATATATATACTTAGTTTTTAATACCCGTGTATTACACGTGGTTATCAAAAGATAAATATAAAAAATATTTATAATAATTATAAATTCTTATGTAAAATGAAAAATTCAAATGATGTATTCTCGATTCCGCCTTGTACATGTCTAATTTATTTATTAATTATTATAATTATTAAATATTTTTTATTTTCATGTTTAGATTCAATTCGTTAATAATGTTGACTTCTTTTGAATTTTTATAAGTATGTAAGTAAAATTATTAACGAATTGAATCTAAACATGAAAATAAAAATATTTAATAATTATAATAATTAATAAATAAATTAGACATGTACAAGGCAAGAGTTGAGAATACATCATTTGAAT
Source organism: Phtheirospermum japonicum (assembly GCA_014905375.1). NCBI lineage: Eukaryota > Viridiplantae > Streptophyta > Magnoliopsida > Lamiales > Orobanchaceae > Phtheirospermum > Phtheirospermum japonicum. The sequence goes on from BMAC01000498.1 coordinate 511,437, forward strand.
TTTTCATTTTACATAAGAATTTATAATTATTACAAATATTTTTTATATTTATCTTTTGATAACCACGTGTAATACACGGGCGTGAGTCACGAAATTAGTTGTAAATTATCTCAAAATACCCTAAACTTGTGGAAACCCGTAGAAAATTAAGTTTGAGAAAAATGTAAATATAAGACATCCGCGTATTACATGTGAATATGTGATATAAAACTTAAAATTTATAAGGCACTGATAATTCTATTAGAAAAACGTCGTGCATCTAACTTGTACTATATGAAATAATATATTATTTTATTTCTTTTTTTTTTTTCTGCGTAAGATACTAATTTGTTCGTATAGATATATAATATGTGTATCAATGTATTATATTGGAATTAGATAAAAAGAATTAGAATATATTTAATATTTATTTTTCTGGGCATAATAATCTATTATTAGTATTAGTATTATGTTATCTTTTTTTGTTTCACTTTGTTTTTATTTTTTGTTTGGTATAACAATAATTTTTCATATATATTTTTAATATTATTTTGAATTCATTATATTAGAATTAAATAAAAAAAATTAAGTTTATATTTTTTATATTTATTTTTTTTTTGTAATAATTTTATATAAGTCATATTTTCCTTAAACAAATATTGGAATTATAATAAAATTATTTCAACTTTTATTGTACATAGAATTTAATTCAACTTATATAGATTTTTTCTAATTAGATATAACTTATTTAAATTTTCATATTAGAATAATAAAAGCAAGATATTGAATTGGGCAAAATATGTTAAAAAAAATATTAAATTTGATAATATGTAATAAAAGAAAAATATTGAATTAGACAAAATATAATATTAGGAAAGTATTAAATTAGGTAAAGTATAATATAAAAAAAATATTAAATTAGGTAAATATTAGGCTCGGATGACTTCGAATCACCAAATTTTTTTCCAAAGTTAACGAAGCGTGAAAAGCATACAGATAAGATAGAAAGATTTTAAATTAATATGTTCATCTTATCTTTTTTCCTTGGTACGCATATATCATTCCAAGTTCGTAAATACACTCCCATATACAGTTTTTTAACTACTACCTTATCTATACATCTGTACATTTATATTATTGTTTTTATAATATTAAAGTTGGCTACAATGTTGGACACGACATATGTCAACATGTGATTAGTTAATTCTTTTATTTAATTAAAAGTTGGCTGATTTGTTGGGCTTTATTCACGCATGGCTTTATAGTGAGATTTAGTAAATTAATTGTGGAAAAATTACGTATATATGAGATTTGGTGCCAAACATTCTCTATTCACCACTGGTGAAATAATCTCATAAATATCTAACCACCATCTAACAACTCAAACTTAAGTGATTTGCATCCCAAAATTGATTATCCTTAATTATTTGACACTAACCAAAAATAGAGAGTAAGATATTTTTTTTACAAAATAAACTTAAAAAATTCTCTACATATCACTCAATTTTGGTAATTATGGAGGATAGCAAAATAGGTGTAAAAAAAAAAACCAAAAAAAAAAAACAAAAAAACACAAAACACAAATTCCATCGCCTGCAAGAGTCTTGCAAGTGAAGGAAACATGTGCAAGAGGAATCGAATTTTTTTATAGGTCTTCAAATCATCTTCCAATTATTTCACGGGTATGGATGCAAAAGTTTTTACCATGGATATATTTATTTTCAAGAACCAGATTTCTTCTCTTGTTATTATTATTTCTCACTCCTTTTTCTCACATCCCGTCTTTTTTTTCTCAACATGTATTGTTCTCTTAGACTTCACATATTAATACTAATAAGTAAATAACATTTGCAAATATAGCAACTAGTGGTTCCATGGTCTAGTGGTCAGGACATTGGACTCTGAATCCAGTAACCCGAGTTCAAGTCTCGGTGGAACCTTTTTACTAATTTTTTTTTTCCGTTTCATTTTTCACTTGCCCTTTCTCAAGACTTTGTTTGGGCGATTTTATTTTTCGTAACCTAATTATTGGGCGACAAAATTCATCACATAACTCATCGATTTTGAAATAAAAACACGACATTTCAAGACGAGTTGCTGAAATTAGAACTCTTCTTATCCAAGAAAAGCACCATATATGCGTGGCAAAACATATTCATTAATCTATGGAAAATGATGTTGCCACAATCATATAGACTTGATTTTTATCTGCACGCGGTCTCAAAGTATATCTCAGAGATGAACAAACTTTCGGATCCATTTGGAAACTTCACACCTATATCTCCCCTTAAATCACTAAAATTAAAGTCTAATATCAGCATATCGAAAAAAATAAAATAATAATAACCGGGATTATCTTGTAATTAGGCTAATCCTTAAGGGTACTTTGTAATTTACCCAAAATAAAATGAATCGAATGTCAGAGTAAATCTCCCTTATATATATTAATGCAAAACCTTTCTATCCAATGTGTCTTTTTCTCACGCTTCGTTAGTTTTGAGAATTTTTTTGGTGCTTCGGTATCATACGAGTCTAATATTTACATAATTTAGTATTTTTCTCTTTTATTATATTTTTTCTAATATTATACTTTGCCTAATTCAATATTTTTTTATTACATGTTACCCAAAAAAATATTTTTTTAACACATGTTGCCTAATTAAATATCTTACTTTTATTATTTTAATATAAAAATATAATTAAGTTATATCTAATTAGGAAAAATCTCTATAAGTTGAATTAAATTTTATATATAATAAAAGTTAAAATAATTTTATTAGAATTTCAATATTTATTTAAAAAAATACGAGTTATATAAAATTATTACAAAAGAAAATGAAATATAAAAGATATAAAATTAAATTTCTTTATGTAATCCGAATATAATGAACTGAAAATAAATTTTAAAACATATATGAAAAACTATTGTTATGCTAAAAAGAAGAAGAAAAAAAAAAGGAAAACAAAATAATAAAATAAATAATAATAAGTTATTACGCCTAGGAAAATGAATATTAAAATTCTTTTATCTAATTCCAATATAATGCATTGATACACACAATATATATTTATACGAACAAATTAGTGTCTTATGCAGAAAAAAGAAGAAATAAATAAAAATAATAAAATAATATTAAATATACTACAAGTTAGATGTACGATCTTTTTTTCAATAGAATTATCAATGATTTACAGATTTTAATTTTTATATCACATATTCACATGTGAAACATGGGTATTGTTTTTACATTTTTATATACTCAAATTTTTACGGGTTTCTCCGTCGAGTTTAGTGTATTTTGATACACTTTAAACTAATTTTGTGACTCACTATAAATCTTTTTTTTTGAAAACTCTTTATTGTGAAAATCAGTCTTACTGTAATTAGAACAAATAATGTTATGATTTCTATGTACCATTTTCAATATTATTCTTTTAGTATTTATAATGAATATTGATATTTTTCAAATTCTGCATAATATGTGTGCGTGTGTGTATATATATATATATCCCACATATATACTAAACGAAAATACTTTTATCCTACGTGTCTACTTAGAAAGCTTCAGTTTGACGTGTAATTTTCTGATGATTCATTTGCTTATTTGGCGAATTTTGGAGAATTCGAGCCTTACTAAAAAAATAAGAATTCTAATATCTATCTAATTTATTATATTTTTTCTAACTTATTTTTTTCTTTTTTTGTATTTACCCAATTTAAATTTTTTTTTTAATATTTTTTCTAATTCAATATTTTCTTTATTCTTCTAATATAATTATATAAAAATTCATATATAATTAGAAAAATAAATTTAATTCTTTTAATTAAAAGATAAAAATTACTTATAAGATAATATTAATTCAAATAAATCTTAATGATTTATTAATAATCTAAATAAATTTTATTTATAATAATATTTTAATTTTTTTTATAGTTAGGATTTCAAATATATAATATAAATAAATTATGAGTTATTTACTTTAATGTAAGTATGTAACTAATTTATTAACAATTACAATCTAAACATAAGAAATATATATTTTAATAATAATATTGATTAGACACCGGTGCAATACGACACAGGTTAAGAATATGACATCTTCTAAATTTTTATAAGTATGTAACTGTAAGTTATTTTAAAATTAAATATAAACATTAAAATATTTAATAATAATAATTAATTATAGAAATTAGACATGGGTGGAGCGTGTGACAAGTTTTGAGTTTATTTAAGTATGTAAATAAAAAATTATTAACAAATTTAATGTAAATATTAAAACAAAAAATTATTTAACAATAAAAAATAATAGTTAATAAATAGTAACAAGACATCGGTACAAGACACGAGTTTATGATACAATTATTTTTGAATTTTTATTTTTCGATTTAAAAACTCTATAATGATCAGAAATATTTTTTATATTTATATTTTAATAAATCCCGTGTAACACACGGGTATTAAACTAGTTTTGTAATAAACAGATAACCCACAAAAACTATGAAGCTTGTCTATTTCAACCGTATAATTTATTTTAACCAATTTGATTATTATATTTGTTTTATTTCAATAGTAATATTTTATTACAATAATTTTCGATCGGATATTCTATATATTATGAGACTTTATTCCTATCCATTTTATTTTGTACCGGGATCAAACATGAATCGTTTAGTTTCATGGTGACTCAATATGTTAATGCACCGAAAACTATTGACCCAATGCTTCCAATTAAATTAAATAGATCCGTTAAACAAAATTTAATTGGTCTAACCTCTTGACCTCATAAATTAAGCCCAAACTTGAGCCCACCTTAATCCATTATCTTCTCCAACTTGGACCCGATAATGATAACCCGCAAAGAGTTTTCTTTTCATTTTCCCTTTACAGTCGTCTGATAACCCCCGAATTCGGCATTGTGACAAAAATCCAACCAACGGATCATTATGAAATTCATACCGTAGATAGCTAGTTTCATAAGGTTTCCAACGATACCTCCCGATCAATGATCAGAGTTCTAGATTAGTGGCAAGACGCCGACGAAGTTTCTGTTTGCTACAGATTTTATGTGACCTGCACGACAGCTTAGTCAATCTTTGACGGCTGATTTTCGGAAAACCGCAGGTCCAAATTTTATGTATAGTATATTGATTTGTTCTTCTTTTCACCAGATTCAGAAGCCCTCAGCCAATTTTACGTTTAGAGTTATTTTCAATTATGATTTTGAGCTCGAAATATTGATAAATTCCAATTAATTTCAGTGTCTCTCGGTCTCTTCCTCTTTTCACCGCCTTCCGAAGGTCAGTGAGGCACCGCGGTGACTCTGTTTTCGGGCTGAGTTTGTATGTATGAATATTATTGTGCGTATATGTAAGTATATATGTGTGCGCAATGTGTTTATGTGTGTATTGTAGTGTGAGTTTCGTGTGTGTATTAGTGATGGCTGATGTTGTGGGGTCATTGGAGAGGGGCTGTTCTGACGAAGAGAAGAGACGAACATAGAAGGAGGTGGTAGGAAGTTTAGGGGTGGTAATGAAATGAGTTGAAAATTTAGGTGTGGAATTTTAAGAATTAGATAGAATTTTAGATTTAATTGTAGTTTTTAGAAATTTCAATCTGATCCACGTAAGTTTCAATTCAATCCTCCCAAATTCAATTTTGGTTTATTTTGAATTGATTCCATTCAGAGGCTTGCAAACTTCAGATTGGCCCCAAGAGCTTTTAAAAGTCGTGGAAATTATATTTTGACCCCTATAACTTTGTCAATCTTCTAAAAGCGTACAATTTCCATATTCACAAACCGAAATGGGTCAAATAACTTGCGAATAATTTTAAATTCGTACCATAGCTTTATTATTTTCTAAACGCTCGTCAATTTTATATTTTAAAATAAAATTTGCATTTTTATTCGCTTTCCCTCATTGAGCTCTTTTAACTCACGCTCTCTTTTGTTTTAAAACCAAACACTTCAAATATCAATGTTATGAGAGTGACCCTAATCTCGATCCCGGTGAAGAGTGGCTCATTGACTAGGGTTACCTCTTATCAGTTTGGTTTTTTGTTTGTATAAAGTTAAGTTGTATTGAGTCTACCAATACAACAAGTTTTAACGAACTTAAGGTAAAAGATTATTTGTTTATTTATTCATTTTTATTATTATTAAGGTAGTATTTTTTTTTGGGGCGTACACTTTGATTCTTAAATTATGTATTTTTTGTAGGGTTACCTTCTAATCGTTACTACACTTTGATTCTTGATTTATGCATTTCTTTTTTTACACTTTACCTCATTGAGCTATTTTCCGGCGGAAATTATTTTCGACAGATTTACTTTTACAATTGAAGGACAAAATCTTCCTTACATATGACTATTTTTCAAGGTATGCTGAAATATCGTGCATGGAAGGATCTTGAACGAAACGGAAAATATTGTCAATAAAGATTTTACCTTCAATTGTGCAAAAAAAATTCGCCGGAAACAATTTCCAGCAATATTTTTTCCGCCGAACAATGAGTCAAGGAGGTAAAGTGTAAAACGAACAGTTCAGAAGGTAAAATATATAAAAAAATAAAAAGTTAGATATTAAAGTGTCAAATTGGATGGAATTTTTGAGAATTTTTTTTTCTCTCAAACTATTTCATAATTTAGTCAATTTTAAATTTTATTTGTAAATACACAACTTTGAATTAATTGTTTACAGAATTAATCACTCTATCAGTTCTCTATAGCATTGCTATTTGCAAACACCTAACAATCTCACATACATTGATGTCCGCGTGGCTAGGGATGACACTCCCCCGTCCTCTCTCGAAAAAGTTATCCCCATTCTCATTTTGCACCCGCTTCAAATTAAACGGGTTTCTCTTCCCCGTCTCCGCGAGAATATTAGTTGCTCTCGCTCCCGCCCGCAATACCCAATCACCCGTCCCTATCCGTATATCCAGTTTGTACCCGCTCACATATTATTACTTAAAAAATTAAAATAAAAAACTACGTAGCTTGAATTTTAGGTCTATTTAAATATAAAAAAAAAAATTACAAGAAATCTCAAATAGCATGACAAACAATTAGTTTATTATATTTAAGAATGGTTCAAAATATATATACAAATTTTTTAAATAATAATATATGCGAGTTTGAAACGAGTTTCAAATGGAGACGGATACCCGCGGGTACACGACGGGGGTGACATTATTCCCTTTCTCGTACCCACTCCTTAAAAAACTCGTGATTTCATACCTGTTTCCATCTCCATCTCCACTTAGAACGGGTAATTCTCATCTTCATAGAAATGGGGCGAATAAATCCGTATTTTAACCGGGTTTATATTGTCATTCCTAGCCGCGACCAACCTAGCCAAACTAAAATTTAATAAGATTTGGTTTCGTTAGGATGTAATAAAGCATTTTAATGCACGATTTTCTTTTTATTATTTCTTTTTATAGCTCAAAGGCATAGCTGGCCGAACAAGTTTGGTTGTAACGGAGAAATATATTTCGCTAAAGGATAATGCTCATGTGCACCCATACAGGAATTATTAAAATTAGGAAATCGTCTCTTAATACAGCTAGAATTGAAAGTTAACTTAGTAACAGGCTTCTTAAAAAATTTGACAAAAACTTGCATTTAACCGTCCGACGTGACTGAATTCATGTGACAGATTCATTCTTTTTTTTTTTTTAAATTATCATTTTTTAACTATATAAAAGTATCACTTTCTTAAATAAAAATTGATGGTTTTTAACATTTTTAAAATCTTATATGGTAATTGTAAAAAGAGTGATAACTTTTTATTATTCAATATGTAAAGTAAAACTTTTAGAGTGAAAAGTGATTATATTAAAAGAAAACGTGGCTCTATTATCATTAACTTACTTAAATACTTGACTAATACGTATAATTGTATTTTTATTGTTCAAAAATGATATTTTTATAATTAAAAATAATAATATTAAGAGAAAAAATCCATCACACCAATAATGATTCTTGTGACGTCCACACATGGAAAAATTATTTTAATATTCAAACAATACATTAAAGTTTATTTACTTCAAAATTATTTTTTTCTTCGAAAGTTTGATACCAAACCTATAAACCTTGTCCGGGAGTTAGGGGGTGCTCCCTTGGCCCGTGACACATCAAATTTTTTGAGAGTATTAGTATAAAAATTATATATATTTTGCTAGAGAAGAATAAAATTAAACTAGCTCAAAAAAAAAAAAAAAAACTTTTTAATCCGGCTACGGCTACTTCGTCGAGCCGGCTGCTCCCCTAATGTAAACCTAGGATTTAACAATGAGGTTTTGCATTGCACCAATTTTAATTTCTAATAATGCACTTGTACTGTTTTTAAAGAAAACAAATATGTCATTGTTGTCATTGTCAGCACGAAATCAAAGAAATAAACACAGAATCACTATGAAGAAATAAACTAGTGCAAATAGTAATTCTTTCAACTTGAAGAATACATCATATATATATATGGATAAACAAAAACTCAGACTTAGATGAAGAAGCTTATTTATTGGCCTTGCAACTATCCAGTGGTTCTCCGAACCGCTGTAGAACTCGACCTGCTCGGGCTCAACTTCTGAGGGTATCAAATACCAAAATACATTATCTAATGATCAATAAACTCAAAAAAAAAAAAAAAGAAAAAACAAAAAAAACAAAAAACAAACAAACAAGAATGTGTTTTAAATCGAAATAACTACACAGTGACTACAGTGCTAGCCAACATTTTTGGTTGTCTTTGATCAACTTCGCTTTCTTGAATTTATTGATACATTTATATTTTGTATAAGTATTAGAATGTACACATATTAACTTCATTACAATTAGGTTACAAGATGAATATTATGTAATAAAATAACACTGAAACAGTTAAGCATAATAATAATCTTCTAGCAACTAGAGAGCACTGTACAACAAATGAGGCATCATAGATTATGCATGCATGAACTATAGACTATAATGTAATAGGTGCGGCAGGACTAATACTTTTTTAAATTCCGTATAGGTCATAAGATAACCTTGAGTATCCAATTTCTTCAACAGCACTGCAAACACTCGAAATAATGTATATATCTGAGATACTTACGAATCAATGCACATATGAGTAATATTGTTGAGAAATTATCTTTTACAACATGTACAATTAGGGTTGAGCACGGGTCTAAAAAATATCTAAACTGTACCGAATTATGAATTGAATCGTATGGAAATCGAAAAATATCCTTTGACCATTGACCAATCTTCGAACCGAACTATCTCGAATTTCTTTTACGGGACGAATTTGGAGATTTTTAAATCCCCTTAAAATCTCTGTAGCGAACCGAGAACCGATACTAGAACCGATTTATAATTGTACTAAATTAGCTATAAATTTCATTATATTCGATAGTTAATAAGTAAAATATTATTTTTATTAATCTTGTACCTTAATTAATCATCAACTAACAAGTAAAAGTTAAAATTCACAGTAATCTAGTAATTTTAATTTATTATTATAACTTGAGCGTAAAACGGAGATTTATCCGAAAAACGAACTGAACCGTACCAAAACCAAAAAGAACCGTTGACTTTGATTTTTCTTCGAACCGAACCGTACCGAAAAAATAATGGTACGGTTCTGGAGATTTCAAAATCCCCAAATTGAACCGGACCGTGCTCACCCCTATGTACAATAGGTGTTTTTATGCTTTGCAGTCTAATGTGGCTTTTTTTTCTTTCTTTTTTTGTTGTTGTTGCCGCTTATAACTTGCACTACACGAGATTTATTATATACAATTTCCGGTTCATTCTCCATACAAATGGTCTCCAGCTCACGCGCGTATACTGCACGCCTCATTTTGATTTTTTTTAATGGAATATTAAATAGAGGTTGCAAATAATAAATCTCGTATAGTATTAGTCTATGAAGCACTAATACGGGTACGAAACACTGGTGCGATATGATATGAGTACGGTAGATATACATACATACATACATACATACATACATACATAGTATTGAAATATAGTTGTATTAACTAAAAAAACTAAAATTTCATAAATATTTAAATTTCAGATGTGATAAGTTTCAAAAAAATATATAACAATTAATATATTTATACAATAAAAAATATTTTATTTCTTTATTGACACCTATAAACATTTGTACTGTCTCTCTCAATTTGTAGTTACATATTTGGATGAATTAAAGTTTTTATTACATTTTAATTATTAAATTCAGGAGTCGAGGCTGTCAAAACTTTCTTTAAAGCACTGACACTTTATGGGTACGTATTGATACGTGTCCGCAGAAGTATCGTATCCATAAGTATTCGGTGCGGTACGACATCCTCGTAGAAGCATCCGTGCTTCATAGGTATTAGTTGTTATTTGCAACAAAAAATATTTTAGTTGTAAAGTGTAAAACAAATATAGTACGGGTTGTAAAGAATTATTTTCCAAAATTATAGAATAAATCAAGGGTACCCTAATTTCATTTTGAAACAATCTTTATAATTTGTAATTGTCTACTTTGTTCATTGGTAATAATATATTATGATTTTTATATTTAAAAATACCATATCAATATGTTTAATAACAAAAAAAAAAATAAAAAAATAAATATAAAACAGATTTATTAAATTTATCAAATTAGTTTAAAAAATTTATAAATAAGTTCTAATTAATCATTTAAAAATGTTTATTATCGAAAAAACATTAAAATAATAAATAAAATTTTAATATAATATTAAAAAATATTGAAGAATCATATAAGCAAAATATAATAATTTATAATTAGATCATGAATATACTTAGTAATAAATCTGAAAATTAAAAAAAAAATCCTAAACCACATAAAACAAATATGTAAAATATGTAAACAAAAACAATGAAAACATCCTAAATAAATTTTATAATATGAGAAAAAAATGAAAATAAAAATAATTATTATAAAAATATAAAATGTGACACTGAAAAGATTAAAAGAAACACATAAATAAAATACAGTAATTATAAATACTTATTTATAATGAAAAAAAATATACAAACAAACATAATTATTAATAAATGATAAAAAAGTAATTCCCCTTTCAGAACAACAAAACTCCTTTCTCTAACACTATCCATGAGGGTAGTCAGTCAAGAGCACAAACATCAACAAGAAACAGAATACTTACAGAACAACAAAACTCCCAGATCCTTAGCCCTTTGCCCAAAATTGATTTTTCCAGGTTTGATGGATTGAACCCTAGAAGTTGGATCCTCAAATGCAATGGGTATTCTAAATTAATACCCAATATTTCAGAAACACAAAAGGTAACTCTAGCCACCATGCACTTTGAAGGTAAAGCTGCCCAATGGTTTCAAAATTTCAATTCAGGGGATACTGATCTCACATGGCAGAAGTTTATAGAGTTGGTTTCTGCTAAATTTGATGAGCTTAAGGAAACTAAGATCATTGGAGAGTTTAACAAGCTGAAACAAGGGGGTTCATATGATGATTATGTAGAGAAACTTGAAGAACTAAGGGCTTGTATGCTGATGCTAAACCATAGGATATACTGAGGAGTACTTTATAGCCAGTTTCATTAGTGGGCTGAATGAGGACTTACAATCTTTTGAGAACATGTTTGAGCCTAGCACCCTGCAACAGACCATAGAACTGAGGAAGTAACAGTTGATGACCCTGGAGGCAATCACAAAGAGGGCTAAGGGGCCTAACATGAATTTTTCTCCTGCCACTTACCCTAATCAGAGAGTCATTGTGCCCAATAACCCCAATATTTACAGACAGACCCCTCTTACCCAAGGGAAGACCCCTCCTAAGTTACTTTCATCAGCAGAGATGGCTGCAAGAAGAGAGAAAGGACTTTGCTATAATTGTAATGAGAAGTTTGTTAGTGGGACACATGTGCTAACACATGATTAATTACATGATGATGACTGAAGAAGAGGAACTGGCCTACATGAATTCAAACCCTATCTGTGAAAAAACTGAGAAGGAAATGGACCTTGTTGAAGAGGTACAAATGTCACTTAATTCTATTGTGGGAGGAAATGGTCCCACAACCATGAGGTTTGTAGGGTACTGTAGAGAGAAACAATTGCATGTGCTGTTGGACTCAGGTAGTACATTGAGCTTTATTAAAGAAGAAACTGCCAGGGAGTTAGGGTGTGAGTTGGACCCACCAAACCCATTATGGTAAGGGTAGCCAATGGACATAAGCTGTTGAGCTCTCAACAAGCAGTGGGTTTCACTTGGACAATGCAGGACTATATGTTCCGATATCCTCTAAGGCTCCTAAAGCATGAAGGATGTGATCTTATTCTTGGAGGTGATTGGCTTAAGGAGAATACCCCTATTGAGTTAGATTATGATGACATGTCAGTCACTGTGAACTTTGAAGGAAGGAGGATTAGACTGAAGGCCCTAACTGACACAACCCAATGCCAAATTATCATAGAACACTCCCTATTCTAGTTGGTACATAATGAATTTGAAGAACAAGTGGAAGGAGTGTATTTGTTACACCCCTTCAAACCTGACCTTAAGGAGGATAAGGAATTGCATGACTTATTGGGAAAGTATGAGGATGTTTTTGGAGAACCTGAATGATTGCCACCTTGCAGAGGTGTGGAGCACCAAATAATACTTAAACCAGGGAGTGTGCCTAAACATCAATACCCCTACAGGACATCCCACAATCATAAGGATGAAATAGTAAAGATTGTGCAAGAGTTACTAAATTCAGGGATTATTCAGAATAGCAAGAGTCCATTTGCCTCACAAGTGCCAGTTTGGTGAACAGCAGACTGAATACCTAGGGCATATCATATATGCAGAAGGAGTGTTAACAGACCCCTAGAAGGTAGAATGTATGGTCAACTGGCCTAAACCTAATACTGTTAAGCAGTTGAGGAGTTTCTTGGGGCTGACAGGTTACTACTGAAAATTTGTTAAAGGGTATGGAGTTATTTGCAGGCCCCTCACCAATTTGCTAAAGAAGAATCAGTTTAAATGGGGAACTAAAGTTAAAGAGGCTTTCCAACAACTGAAGAAAGCCATGAGCACTACCCCTGTTCTGGCTCTACCTGACTACACTCAACCCTTTACCCTGGAAACTGATGCCAGTGGGTATGGAGTGGGTGCCGTGTTAATGCATCAAGGGAGACCCATTGCATACATGAGTAAGACACTTTGCCCAAGGAGCCAAGGCTTATCTGTATATGAAAGGGAGTTCCTAAATGTCCTAATGGCTATTCAAAGATGGAGGTACTATTTGCAGAGCCACAGGTTTATTATCAGAACTGATCAACAGGCCTAAAATACCTGTTGGATCAGAGAGTTATGTCCCCTATGCAGTAGAGGTGGATCACCAAGCTTTTAGGGCTTGACTATGAAATACAGTACAAGAAAGGAGTAGAGAATAGAGCAACAGATGCACTATCAAGGAGGAGTGAGAGTATGGAGAGTTGTGAGGCTATTAGCTTTGTGGTTTCAGGGTGGGTACAGGAGGTAACAGCTACCTATGCAGAAGACCCATTCTGTAACAAAATACTGGCTAGTAAGAGTGTAAACCCTACCCTTTTTCCTGAATACACAATCAATGGGGGAATCATCAGGTATAAGRGCAGGCTAATGGTTGGGCAGGATGACACAGTGAGGAAACACATTCTGTCAGTGATGCATGAGTCAGCTTATGGTGGTCACTCTAGAATTAATGGGACTTATATAAGGTTGAAGGGTGTTTTCTTCTGGCAAAAAATGAAAGGTGATGTTATTAAAATGGTAAAGTTTTGTGATGTGTGTATGAGGAATAAACCAGATCAAGATGGACATCCTGGGTTGCTACAGCTTTACCCATTCCAGAGCAGTCATGGACTCACATCTCAATCGATTTCATAGAAGGGTTACCCAAGTCAGGGGGTAAAGATGTGATTTGGGTGATAGTTGTCAGGTTTAGCAAATATGGGCACTTCATTGCTCTCTCACACCCTTACACTGCTCAGTCTATAGCTAAGGTGTTCCTAGACACTATCTACAAGTTTCATGGCTTACCAGTTAGTATGATATCAGATAGAGACAAGGTTTCTACTAGTGCTTTTTGGAAGGACCTATTCAAATTGCTAGGAGTTCAGCTCAACCTATCCTCAGCATACCACCCTCAAACAGATGGGCAAACTGAAAGGTTGAATCAGTGCCTAGAGAACTACTTGAGATGCATGACCAGTACTATACCCAGGCAATGGATTAAGTGGTTGTCACTTGCTGAACATTGGTACAACACCAATTACCACACAGGGCTGAAAATGACCCACTTTCAAGCCCTGTATGGCTACAAACCCCCCTACTATCTACTGGACCCTACATGGATGCAATGAATGGGGAAACCAAGGATCTTATGCTACAGAGACAAACCATGCTAAAAATGATAAAAGAAAACCTTATGCATGCCCAGAACCGCATGTAGACCAATGCAGACAAATCAAGTGCAGAAAGAAGCTTCGAAATAGGGGATCAGGTTTACCTCAAACTACAACCCTATAAACAAAACTCCCTGCACCTCCGCAAGAACTTGAAGCTCGTTCCAGGTACTACGGGCCTTACCCTGTTATTCAGAAAATCGAAAAGGTAGCATATAAGTTAGAATTACCAGAAGGCTCAAAGATACACCCAGTATTTCATGTATCATTGCTGAAACGAAAGTTAAAATCAGAAACTTTACCTCTCAACAGACTACCGGAGACTGATTCAGACGGAGCCTTCAAAGTTGCTCCCCACCGGATATTAGATAAGCGCTGCATCACTCGAAGGGGTGAGGAAATTGAACAAATTTTGGTGGAATGGGGAAACCCTAATTTGGGATTGGCTTCATGGGAGGATACGAAGTGGGTAGGTAAAAAGTTTCCAACTTTAGATCTTTGCGGTCAAGGATCTGAAAATCAAAGGGGTATTGTTATGGTTGCTGCCTATGGTAATCGAAACGGAGGGAATCGACGGAAAGGTAAGGGATTTGCAGCCGATTTGGGAAAAGGGGATGGCTGGGATTTGCGGGTAAGGAAGGAGGACTCGGGATGATAAGTGAGAATGGTGGAGACGGGCCGGGTTAGCAGATTTCGGGTCAAGAATTACTTGAGTGCTGAGCGGTTTTGGCTTATTGGACTGCTGGGCCATTCTACCAATTGAGCTTCATTAATTAATCATATTAATGGGCTTCTACCTTATTTAATCATTTTATTTTGTTGTTGCTTATTTAATCATATTAATGGGCTTATTGTAGTTACTCTATAACTTATTTGGAGCACCTTTTTACTAGTCACTAGAAAAGGCTCGTCGAAGTCCGTGAGGTAGCGGCCATGGAAGATCTTAAAAAGATTGTGTGGGGATTGTGAAGATAACGGGGGACTGAAAATATATTGAGGAGTAAGGGCGTAAATTATCCTAATTTTGGGGTAAAATAAATGATGAGCCAAAAAGATGGTAAAATTATACCTATTGGTCAAAATAAAAAAGATGTGAAATCTATCAGACAAATAACCTTTTAGTCAGTATATATTAATAATTTTCCCAACAGATTTTATATTTTATAATATTTTAACTACATGTCATTAAAAGAAAATACACTTAATAGTAAGGGTGAGTGGAACCGGGTACCCGGTCAATTATCTTGGAACCAGAATCGGTCAAAACTGGTTCCAAGAAAAGAAAACCAGTCCCGAAAATCGGTACTAACTGGTTCTAAAGTTTTTGGAACCGGTCCCAAAATCGGTGGGAACCAGTTTCGAAATCAGTTACCCGATTTTTGTTTGAGTTTTTTCTTTTTCAAGGTTTATAATAATAAATTAAATAAACTACGTATACTCCATGCCAATAGCTCCCTACGTAATTATTAATTACTAGTCTAATTGCATGTTTTAACCAAAAAGAGATTTGAATAATATAATATTCGACTCTATATTAAAGATTTTGTAACGGATACGCAGTTCAAGGACCGGTACAACGGGTACCCAGTCCGCAACCGGCCTACCAGGGCTTGAAAGTCTAGACTCAGAATCGAAACCGATCATAACCGATTACAAGAATTTGGAATCAGAACCGATATCGACGGGTCCGATTCCGGAACTGGACCCAGCGGATCACAAGTAGTTCCGGTTCCGGGATTGGGTACCCAGTATTTCTGTTCACCCTACTTAATAGTAACCATTGAATGATATTAATTAGAGACATAGATTAGAGCATAGTATCTCAAGCCCTGCGCGCGCGCGCGCGCGCGCGCACACACACATATATATATATATATATATATATATATTATAGGAATAGTCTAAAGTCTAAAATTGATCTAATAATCCCTATTAAGTAAAGAAAGGTGTCGTGAAAACAACGCAAAGAATCCCTATATATTATACGTACCCACATTTTGATCACACCAGCAAAGAAGACAAATCAAGAAATAAACAAGTGCAAATTGCAATATACTTCATTCAAGTAAAAGAATACATCATATATGGATAATAAAAACTCAGACTCCGATGAAGAAGCTTATTTATTGGTCTTAAAACAATTTCATATTTAGGCGATTTTACATATGTAATGGAAGACTTTTGAATTAATTGTTTCCAGAATTAATCATTTTCATCAGTTCTATATAGCGCGGCCAACCTATAGCCAAACTAATTTAATAAGGTTTGGTTTGGTTTGTTTACTTTAAGATTAATGGACCTATAGCCAAACTAATTTAATAAGGTTTGGTTTGGTTTGTTTAATTTAAAATTAATTTTGGGGAAACTTATTTTTTTAATTTATTATATTATTCATTTTTCAATAAAGGACCATGATATTGTTTAGTATCAAAACACATATATTAAGTTGGTAAAATTATCAAAAAAGTACAAAATTATCCCTATCGGGCTTTTTTGCTGACGTGGCGTGATTCAGTATTTTCTTATCATTTTTATTTAATTTTAAACATTAATTGAACAAAAAAAATTGAGAAAGAAATTCATTTTGATCTATGGCCACATTCCAAAAAGTTACGTGACATTGATCATCATCAAACCACATCTGCTAAATTGACCAATTTATCAAAAATGGTTCAAATAAGCTTGATCAGAGTATTTTTCTGACGTGGCATTATTTTATATCTTCTTATCATTTTTATTTAATTTTAAACATTAAATTGACTACAAAATCCTATTTGTCATTCATTCTTTTTCCTTAAATCAAATTAATATATTTTATTAAATTTTTTTTTTAAAAAAAATAGTGATAAATAAAAAATATAAAGTAGATATTACAAAATTATAAAATAAATATAAAAAGTTTTTATAATTGTTTATTATTAGTAAGATTTTAATTAATAAAGAGTTAATAAAATTAGAAATAAATATAAAAATATAAATTGAAAATTAAAAAATTATTTAAAATATAAATATTTATAAAATAAATTCAATTTTATTCATATAAAATTATATATTCTTTTATAATTTTTTATAATATATTTTATGGTTTTATATTTATATCTAATTGTATTAGCTGATTCTTTTTGTTAATATTCATTTCCTAAGTATAAATTTTTATAATTATTTTATAATTTCTTAATATTTATTTTATATTTTTATATTTATCTCAGATTTTTAATAATTCTTTGATTCGAATTTTATTGATTATATTAAAGGAAATATAAAAGAAAAATGGAGAAGAAAAGGAAGGGCAAAATATATTTTTTATATTTATAATTATAAAAAAAAATGATAGGAAAATATAACACCACGCCACGTCAGCAAAAATCTAGACCAAAGTTTTTTTGGACTATTTTTGATGAATTAGCCAACTTTGCAGATGTAGTTTGATGATGTTTAATGTCACTTACCTTTTTTGGAACGTGATCAATATAATGGATTAAAATAGATTTTTTTTTCAGATTTTTTTTGTTCAGTTAATATTTAAAAATAAAGAAAAATGATAATAAAATATTGAATTACGCCACGTCAGCAAAAAAGCCCGATCGGGATACTTTTGTACTTTTTTAATAATTTTACCAACTTAGTGTAGGTATTTTGATACTGAATAATAACATGTTCCTTCTTAAAAAAATGGACAATATAATGGATTTAAAAAAAAATTCTCTAATTTTTAAAAACCTAGATTTAAAGATAAGGTTTTCCATTACACCAATTTTAATTTCTTATACTGCACGTGTACTGCTTTAAAGCAAATAAAAATGTTAATTTTGTCAGCACGAAATCAAAGAGCACTATATATATATTATATTATTCTGCATACCTACAATTTGATCACACCTGCAAATTCTAATATAATTCATTCAGCAAGAAGAATACATCGTACATATATATGGATAACAAAAACTCAGATGAAGAAGCTTATTTATTGGCCTTGCAACTATGCAGTGGCTCTGTTCTTCCAATGGTTCTCCGAACCGCCATAGAACTCGATCTGCTCGAGCTCATCAAGAAATTAGCTGGCCCCGCCGGAGGCTTTGTTTCTCCGGCGGACATCGCCGCACAGTTACCTGCCGCCTGCACCAACCCAGCAGCCCATATCGCGGTGGACCGAATCCTCCGTCTCCTGGCCAGCTATTCCATTCTGAACTGCACCTTGAAAGACGGCGTCGGGAGGGTTTATTCTTTGGCTCCGGTTTGTAAGTATTTGACCAAGAATGAAGATGGAGTTTCTATGGCTCCTTTGTGTCTCCTGCAATATGATAAAGCCTCTATTGAGAGCTGGTCAGTTTCTTATTCTAATTACCTTAAAAACAAATAAAAACCTTATATATGTACATCTTTGGAAAAAAAACAAACAAAAAACTTCGAGCAGTATGTATTTGATATCTAAAATATCATCCAAACACCGTAAATATAAAATATAAGGTGAACTCATAATTTTGACTACCACCATATAAAACAATAGCGAACGTGAAAATAACTTTGGCCTCATGAAGAACGCATCTCGCTTATCGGACCACTCTATGGAGACAACAGATTTTATATAATTTCACATGATACGATTCGTTGAAGAAAATGAGATGGCTCAATTTCTTGTGATGCCCATAAAGAAACTCATCTATTTTATATTTTTGTTGAATCATAGGTACTCTCTTAAAGATGTTGTTCTTGAATGTGAGAATCCCTTGACAAAAAAATCTTCGTACGAGATGCTGGGCAAAAACATCAGTCTGCACAATTTATTTAACCAAGCGATGTCGGACCATTCCACCATAATTATGAACAAGATTCTTGATAAATATGATGGGTTTGATGGCCTCAAATCACTGGTGGATGTTGGTGGAGGAACAGGAACATCACTAAGAATGATTATATCTAAATATCCATCAATCAAGGGCATTAATTTTGATTTATCTCAAGTTATTCAAGATGCCCCATCTTATTCAGGTGATTTTCTTATATACTTTCCTAAATTTTATTTACCTATATTCAACGGTTCACTAAATAATTTAGAAACTATTGCTGATGAGGTATGTAACATGCAAATTTGTACTATGTTGAATCAATTAGAGGAAAAGTGAGCTACATGAATTGCTCACTTATTCTTACTTTTCTGTCTCCAATTGCCCATACCTTTTTTTTTTCCTTTCAAAAACAATCAATCAAATATTATTACATATTTTTTCACTTTTAATTTGAAGAGTCCCTAATATTTTAAGAAAAAGAAAAATAGATTTGCAAGTTTTTAACCATTATAAAATATATACTGGCTACTTTACTGGTTGAAACAGGTGTGCAGCACGTTGCAGGAGACATGTTTGTTAGCGTGCCTAAAGGCGATGCTATTTTCATGAAGGTTAGCTTCATTTGTTCACCCAGAAAAAAAAAAAAGAAAAAGTTCATTTCTACATCAATCATTTCTTGTAAAAGATATATGCAACAAATGAATTAATTATTGTCGTCTAGATACTTAATTGAAGAGCGAAGTTTTGGTCTTATGAGTTTAAGGGCAGTTATGTAAATTTCAGCAAGTCTATTCCCGTGAATCTTGATTTTTTATGCAGTTTTGGTTTAACAAGTTATATATTTTTATTCATTATATATGTATGTGGAAAATATTGATCAAACACCTACCCGGATGCTAAGTTACATAAGATTAGAACTCATATGTGTACCTGATATCATGCAAAACCATGGCCAAAATTAATCAAATTCAACTAATTACTTAAAGCATATAACATTCGAACTCTTGATACCTTTTATCATTACTTCTTCGATTGTCATTTGAATTTGAAGACTAAAATATAATTGTAACGATGCAGTGGATTTGCCATAATTGGGATGATGAACACTGCCTCAAATTGCTTGAAAATTGCTACGAATCACTTCCAGAAAAAGGAAAAGTGATTTTGGCCGAGGATATTTTGCCAGAGTTGCCAGACAATGAGTTGCCCACCAAGGTTGGTTTGTCATTTGATTTGACAATGATGATCGTTTGTTCAAATGGTAAGAAAAGGACAGAAAAGGAATTTCAGGCCTTGGCTATACGGGCTGGATTTAAAGAAATCAACAAGGTTTGTTGTGCACGTGGTATTTGGATATTGGAACTTGGTAAATAAATCGGATCGGATTAGCCCATTGGTTTTCATTTTGTGCTATTTAATGTCCACCAAATAAAGTTGTACTATCTGTAGAACAAAAACTGAATAAGAATAATGTATTGAAAATTTATGCAATGGAGATTCTAATTATATTGAAGTTGTCTTGGACCGACGACCCAATTAGACCTAAGGCCCAATACTGTCGTGTTCTTTTTCAGTGTATTATCATTATTTAATTTTTATATATTGGGCAAGTCCTCTCATGACATCTCGATTCAGTATACTCTAGCAGGTCAAGAAGATTTTGAATATGACAGCCCAAACAGATGTGCGCACTGTACAACTTGAGACACATCAACTTTTTTCTTTATTATATATATGAAAGATTAATATAGACATAGCGAACTGAAAGTTCATATTAAATTTTATTAGGATTAGTGGTCGGCTTAATAGCTGTAGTTTGGTTGGCCATGAAGTATAAAGCGGACTTGGATCGGATCCGAAATAATATCTACCCGAATCAAACCTCGTTTACGTTTCTTTTATTTTTCGGTTGGAGCACTACTACAAAAAGGGTTCCACATCGACCGTTTAAACATCGATTTTGAAATTAATCGATGTTGATAAAACAGACAGTTGTATAATTGTAATATTTAACATCAATATTTAAACAACCGATGTGACATAAACCACCACGTTTTTTCCGAAATCGATGTCCTGTAGAATGACAACATCGGCATATGGCCCAACCAATGTCAGTTTTTTTTAAAAAAGTAAATTAGTGCATTAACCCGTGCGATGCACGGAGCAAATTGAATGAATGTTGTAAATTCATTCGATGTAAATGTCATATTATTAATTTATTAATGTAATATGATAACTTAAAATACTTAAGTTACAACTTGGTTAACACGAGCAAATTTAAAACAAAGGGCGTGGATATACGCACCTCGTTTTATTTATTAGTTCATCCCACTAAAAATGTTATCACAAAAATGTCAATATTATCCTTAAACCCTACACTCTAAATACTTCATCTCCTTCAACTTTCCACCACCACTCCAACCGTCGCCCATCACTGTCGCCACTGCCATGACCGCCGTCTATTGGAGAACATAAACAAATATGAACACAGAATACGCTGCCGACACAAAATATAACTGCGAAAAATTGATTCGTACACAAAAGTCATGTTCGAAAAATTGATCTGAACGCCCCCTTTAAGGCTTGTTCAATTTTTCTTTTCGAACAACGTTCAAACACATGATATATGCTCGAGAAATTAGAGACGAACACTCCTTTTTTGTTGCCCAAATCCATCACTTACCTTTCACCACCCATCACGTTTTTTCTTCTTCCTGTTCGACGCTGGCGGCGACGATGTGATGAGCGATGATAATGGCAGAGTTGGAGCGGAGGTGAAAGGTTAGAGAAGATGATGTGTTTGGGTGGATGCGTGATTTTGACATTTTTGTTGATTTTTTTTCTTAGTAGGGTGGACTCATTATTTGATGGGGTTTCTATATCCACGCCCTAAAACAAATTAAAGGTAAATAACTCCACATTTATATATTATGAAACAACTTTTTTCATACTACGATTATACATCAAATTATAATTTAACTCACATGACAATAGTCTCAATCTCTCCCATTTAATTACTCGCGAAATCATATTAGTCACTTTTATTACAAATCATTGAATCCATCTCCTTATTTAGTATTTGTATCAGAGACAAAGTGAAGATCTTATAATAAATTTAAGTTTTTCTAATTATCGGTATCCGTTGTACTTGTTTGTCAACATGCACTCAAAAGTTTATCATTAGATTATGTCATAATTCAATCACATTAATTTGTTTGAGTACAACTAAATAATGTATTTGTACTTTAGTCGTACTTTACGTTTTATTTCAGATATAATTTATATCAATATAATTATACAATTATTAAATAAATATTTAACCAATAAATTTATAATACTTGTAATATAAATTTGAAAAAAATATAAGATCAAAAAATTGTATTTAAATTATAAATATATATTAATTAAATTAAAATCAAAAAATTCACAAAAATCATATATATTATAAATAATATGAAATAAATCCTAAACTATTTTAAAATTGAATTAAAATATTATGAATTCTAAATAATTATTTAATAATAAAAAAATAAAGAAATATTATAAAATAATAACATAATTCATAAAAGAATATGAAATATTTTAAATATATATATAAGAAAAATATTTTATATACAAATACTTATCAAATAATTTTTAAAAAATTATGAAGATAGTAATAGTTTAAATAATATAAAATAATTCTTATTGAACAATAATTCAATAGAATAAATTAAAAATAACTTAAATCATGAATAATTATTTAATAAATCCTAAAAGTAACAAAATACTCTTAGAATGCTATAAATAATAAAATAATTAGAAAAGTATGAATTTAGTTAAGTAAATATAACACATATATGTTTTAATTATAACGGTTTTTTTTAATAATTTTTAAAATGAAATAAAATATAAATATAAATATTACAATATAATGAGATATCGTTTATTTGCCATAATTGGGATAGAATGAGGAGGGGCAATTGCTTTATTAAAAGTGATAGCGGATGCTGGCTCAATCATCATTTAGGCTTTTATTCAAGGATATTTTGCCAGAGTGGCATTTGATTTGTCCGTGATGATCCTTTGTTCAGATGGTAAAAAAAGGACAGAAAAGGAATTTCAGGCCTTGGCTATACGGGCTGGATTTTAAGAATTCAACAAAGTTTGTTGTGCTCATGGTATTTGGATATTAGAACTTCGTAAATAAATCGGATAGGATTAGCCCATTGGTTTTCATTTTGTGCTATTTAATGTCTACCCAATAATTTGTACTGTAGAACAAAAACCGAATAAGAATAATGTATTGAAAAATGATGCAACAGTACCTATTTAGGAAAAATGACCGAAAACACTAACTTAAGTTTTATCTTTTACAATTTTACGATACATTAAAAGTTTTTACAACTATACTAGATTTTCTTATTATTTTTAATTATTACATATATTTTTAGGTTTTTCTTTGTGAATGATTCTGATTGATTTTATCGTCACTTTTATTCCTTTCAAATTACCTTTCTTCCCTTCAAATCTACCCCTTCATTTGCATCTCATCCCGATTATCCCGATTACTCCGATTAAGCTTTTACAATTTTTCAGGTCGCGAAAAATATTAGTTTTACAAATTTCTCCAGGTCGATAGCGATTAGATTTTTACAATTTTTTCAGATCGGCGAAGAAGTATTATTTGGGATTTAGGTTTTTACAATCTTTTTCAGATCGATAGCGATTAGGTTTTTAAATTTGTTTCAGGTGGCGAAAGAAGTATTATTTGGGATTTAGGTTTTTACAAAATTTTACAGGTCGATAGAAGAATTTGGGTTGATTCCAATATTATTTGTTTTTTAATTCGATAATTTAGTTTTTTTTACCACTTTTTCAGGTCGATAGAGTCGGTAGTATTTTAATTTCCAATAGTATTTGGTTTTAATTCGAGAATTTAGGTTTTTACCACGTTTTAGGTCGATAGAGTTCGTAGTATCTGGGTTTTCAGGAGAGAGTTTTAAAATTTTACAATTGAATACGAAAAGCGGCGGTTTTCTCCAGATGAGTGTTCGTATATTTATAAATTTCTTGGATTGTTCATAAACCACCAAACCATAAACTATTACTACATAAACTCCACATGTGGCCAGATCTTAATCATTTAAATTAAATCACACACCACAACCATTTAAATCATCTCAAATAAATCTTGTCACCATATTAAATCGCATAAATCAATTATTCCCCTATGCTCAACCACATAAAAATAAATAGGACATAAAATGAAAAATCGTCCCTTTCATGAGATTTCATAAAGCGTACCCGATACATATTCATATTGGCGCTATAGGAAAATTCACCTCTACTCGAATATCCATCTACGCGACCTTTTTGTATTTAGGTAGCATAATTCCCCGATTTCCTTTTTGTCAATGTCTGAACATGCGACCTGGTACATGGTCTTAAACATTGGCGACCTCTTCGCATTGGGTTACCCATCTCCGAATTACATGTCGAGCAACCCACAAATTAACCCTAGGTTAATACGACCTAAACAGGCCCTACACCCACATTCGTTAGCATAATCATAGAAAATATCGAATATCACAACCTTACTCGCGCCAATAACATGTTAATCAAACATTTTTCACATCAAAGGTTTCCATATCCCACAACCACAAATATCATATCAACATCAAGCCATATAGGATCAAAACAAAACTGACACAAAGTTCTCAGCACACATATACCGACTTTGAAGATTAAACTGTTTTAATAGGTAATGAATTTAAAAACAAACTATATATTACTGGAAAGCCCTACGAGTATAGTTTCCAATGCAAAAATCGGATCTCAAAACGAATACTCCAACAGTGAGTTATGACCAATTTACTAAAGTGTGGCAGTGCTGTATTTTCGTACGGGAATGTGTAAAAATGATCAATTATTAGCATGTTTATAACCATATAAAATCAAAATAAGTCCTCATCAACCAAATGTTAAACCACATGCATAAAACCACATAAGTCCAATTAGCACTCTCCACGCATGATTAATATACCATCATTCATTCTATTAAAAACATGAAAGAATTTTAAAACCAAATCTATCCAACCCCATGGATAATTAATATTTCACATAAACCATACCATACGTTTATCTCTATCAAATCAAATAAACCATAAGTCTATCCCCATATAAATCAAGTTAATAAGGAAGTATTCCACATGACAACCACATCAATCAACCAAACCATACCATCCTCATTTAAACACATCTAAAACAAAATAAATACTTATCAAGATTTGTGTTGATTTTGTTGTGTTATGTTGATACACAACCTCATCACCTTAGATTCGAGCAACGAAATGGATCATTTCTCGAATATTTGAACACGCGACCTCATCGCGTTTGTTTGCGAACCTCATCACCTTAGATTCGAGCAACAAAATGGACCATCTCTCGAATATTTGAACACGCGACCTCATCGCGTTTGTTTGCGTAGACCATTCCCGGGTTAAGGTCCAAGCATATAGGGTAACCCTTAAAAACCAAGATTAAAAACAATACAAACTAAACAAATAGACATGCACTCAGTCCGTTAGTATATGATGTTAAATATAATCAACAAATAAAATGCATGGATCACAACCCTTCGAAACCCGATCTCGATCACTATTCATATTTAACCACTATATATCGTACATATTATATCCAAAATTCAACTCCATCCAACAATTAAATTGTGCATAATTTAATTTTCAAAAGAAGTTAGACAAGCAGTTTTTGAAAACAGGATCAGCTCCGTTTAAAATTCGTTATAAAAATTTTCCGAACTCATATTCAGATCTCCACCATCCAGACTTAACATCAATATGTTTAAAATAACATATCCAATTTTCGACCTGATCCAACGGTTATATTATGCACAATCGTATTTTGAAAAATGCTGAGCAGAATTTTCCAACTATAAATTCTGCTTCACTCGAAAATTTAGATATATTTCCTCGGACCTCAAAATCCAATCTTCACCGTTCAAAACGTAATTCAAAAGGTCCTTACGATTTTTGAAGTTTATTGCGCAGTCAGATTTTAGACCTACGAAAATTGTGTGTCTCACGTCTTTCGCTCAAGGACTCGATGTCCCTCATTCCCACAGACGGCGCCAATTTGATAAGCCCAAAAAGTTGGACCACCAAATATAAGGGGTACTAATCTCAAAAAGAGATCAATGACCTGAATTGATGATGAAATACGTCTCAACGACCTCTAAAGCCCTCCACAATCGTCACAGCGACCTCGCCGATCCTGCAAAACAACGCCTAGAACGGATCGAATTTCGAGCCCGTTAAGGCCCTCTGATGCTTAAGTTAATAAGCGAAATCAACATTTTCGTCTCTCTCTCAATATTCAAGTATATCAATGTGTAAAGTAATAATGGCGTGATAATGATATCATAAGCTTAGAATAATGAGAGGTATACACCTCCTTTTATAGAGATAAGAGGAACCCTCTACAATCTAGGGTTACCTTCTCACACCATAATTCCATAAGAATACCACAACTGTCTTAGAATTAGGATTCCTCCCATATAGTAAGTTCTCATAAATAATAAACCTCTCATTAAATTAATAGAATAGGACTGAGCCCATATAGTCCACCAAAACCTCATAAACCATTCACACTAAGCCCGCAGGCTTGATATTCACAAAGCCCATAACCGAGTTCAAGTACACAGCTCAAACCACAAGAGGTCACGACCCTATATGAGAACTCATCTTCATACTATAGGTCGCTACTCTAACCATATCAACTCGCTCACTTTCAAGGAACAGCTTTCAGCTCGTTCACTTCTCAGAGACATAATACAACTCGCCCATCTTTCAGGAGGCATACCCTCTCCTAGAAATGAGGTCGCTTTCCGGAAATACCCACATATATCACATAATATTACGTACAGACATTTTGGTCCAAATCAGTAGGTTTAAAATTATCTATTCTTTGAGTAGCTTAGTTTGTCTTAATTAATTAGATTATGATATATGAATTAGTTTGAGTAGTTTGGTTTGTCTTAATTAACTAGATGAAGTTGAAGGGTTTAACTTTTAGGGTAAATTTTATTTTGGTACTTAAAGTATGTCGAAATTTCAATTTCAATACTTTAAATTGCAAAGTATTAAAATTAGTACTTCAAATTTAATTCCGGCCACACTTTTGATACTCGTGTTAACTTTTCCGTTAAAATTAACGGAAACATCAAATCTTGAGGGAAGTTAATTTAATTCCAAAAAAATGAAAAAGATATTTGAAAATTCAAAAATAAAAAATATATAAATAAAAACTGGAAATTTATAATTTTGTAATTTTGTATTTAATAAATTAAATAAATAATTTTATTCGAAAAAAAATGATAAAAAAATATTAAAAAATCGGAAAATAAATATTAAAAACTCAAAAAATAGGAAAGAAAAAAAGAAAATATATAAATTTGTAATTCAAGAAATAAAATACAATAATTAATTAGATTAAAAAAAACTCGAAAAAATAGACAAAATATAATAAAAACATAATTTGTTTAATTTATATTTTTTAATTTAAAAAATAAAGTACAATAATTAATTAAATTCTAAAAATATATATTTAAAAATACAAAATAAATGTTATTATTTTAATAAAAATATTTCTTAAAGTTTCTTTTAATTATTTAGTTACTTATGAGTTATTTATTTATTTTTAATGTTTAGAATATTTTATTTATCATTTCTCATTATTATTGAAAACATAAAATATAAAATAAAATAATAATTTATGTTACTTGACCTCAACTATCCAACTTTACTACTTAACATGCTGATATGACCCAAGTAACAAAAATTATTATTAAATTCTACTTCTTGTGTTTTTTATTAATAAATAATAAATAAAATGATGTGAATATAAAAAATAAATAAAAACCTTACAAATAACTAATAATTAAAAACTTGTTCGAAATATTTTATTAAAACAATTGAATTTAATATATATTATTTTGAATTGAATTAATTATTTTTTTATATTTTTTTAGTTACAAAATATAAATTAAATAAATTATGTTTTTTTTTTATTATATTTTGTTATTTCTCGAGT
The DNA here is from genome assembly GCA_014905375.1 of Phtheirospermum japonicum. Taxonomy (NCBI): domain Eukaryota; kingdom Viridiplantae; phylum Streptophyta; class Magnoliopsida; order Lamiales; family Orobanchaceae; genus Phtheirospermum; species Phtheirospermum japonicum. The sequence goes on from BMAC01000498.1 coordinate 539,710, forward strand.
TTTAATTTCTATTTGAATTTAATTAATAATTTTATTTTATTTCCTGAATTACAAATTTATATATTTTCTTTTTTTTTTTTTGAATTTTTAAATATTTTTTCAATTTTTTTTATCAATTTTTGAATTAAACTAATTATTGTATTTTATTAAATAAAAATTCTAAATTTCCATTTTTTTGAAATCTTAAATTTTTTTTTAGAATTAAATCAATTATTTTCCTCCAAATTTGACGTTTCCGTTAACTTTAACGGAAAAGTTAACCCCAAGTATGAAATATGAGACCGAATTAAACTTGATGTATTAATCTTGATACTTTGCAATACTGGGGGACTGAAACTGAAATTCGATCATACTTTGGGTACCAAAAGTGAGATTTAGCCATTTTTTAATGTATAAATACCACACGTCTTACAGTTATTTGTAAGAAACAAGTTCAAGTTTATTTCATTAAATAAAAGTATTTTCTCCACTTATATATTATGTGTGTGAGTTTCAGTGTTTATATACTCTCCATTTTCTAACAAATTTGGTATCAATAGTCATTTGTGTTTGACAGACGAAAGCTTGAAGAAGAATGACGAAAGGAACACCATTCATAGTTTCGTCACTCACCAAAGAAAATTATGATAATTGTTGCATTAGGATGAAAGCCTTGTTAGGAGCCTATGAAGTATGAGGCTCCGTGGAGAAAGGTGATGATACAACAAATGACGCCAAGAAGAAAGATCAAAAGGTGCTCACACTCATTCAACAAAGTTTGGATAAGAAGATGTTCATAAATGTTGTGGCAATTACCTCCAAACAAGCATGAGAAATTCTTCAAAGTCTCATTTAAAGGCGTAGACAAAGTAAAGAAGGTGCGTCTCCAAACACTTAGAGGTAAATTTGAATCCTTAAATATGAAGGTTCTGAATCGATCTCGAATTGTATATCAAGAGTTTTGGCGATTACAAATCAAATGAAGAGATATGGAGAAGACATGACAGGTGAAAGGATCATTTGAAAAATTTTGAGATCTTTAGATCCAAAATTCAATATGTAGTTGTTGCCATTGAAGAGTCCAAAGATTTAATCACTATAACCGTTGATGAACTTGCGGGTTCATTACAAGCCCATGAAGAAAGACTGGAGAAGTCGACTCAAGAATCGGTGGAATATACTTTGAAAGCAAAGTTGTCGTTAAAAGAGAAGGAGGCGAATCAAGGCACTTCTCGAAGAGGTCACGGAGGTGGTCATGGCCAAGGGCATTTTCGAGGTCGTGGAAGAGTTGAACGCGGATATAAAACTTATGCAATCAACAATAATAGTTATGTATCTGGCAATAATAATTATGCAGTCCAGAGTTAAGGAAGAGGCTGCGAACGAGGCAGAGGTTCGAGAGGTGGAGGATACAGGCCAAGTCAACAACGGTATGACAAATTAAATATTGAATGTTATACATGTCATTATTTTGGTCATTATACGTGGGAATGTAAGAATAATATCGAAAAGAGAAACAATCTCATGGAGAGCAGTGATAAAGAAGATGTGGATCCCACTTTGCTTCTTGCTTGAAAGGCACACCCGGCCAAGGCATTTTGTTGCATGCTGACAGTGAATTGACATTGCAGAGTTGGTGCGACTTTGATTGGGCCGCGTGTCCTATTACTCGTAGATCATTGACGGGTTGGCTGGTATTTCTAGGTCATTCTCCTATATCTTGGAAGACCAAGAAGCAGAAAACTGTTTCCACATCCTCATCAGAGGCGGAATATCGTTCTATGGCTGCTGTTACATGTGAACTAAAATGGTTGAAGGGCATTTTATTAAGCTTGGGTGTACATCATCCAAAGGCGATCAAGCTCTTTTGTGATAGTCAATCGGCTCTTCATATTGCTAAAAATCCAATTTTTCATGAGCGAACAAAGCATATCGAAGTCGATTGTCACTTTGTCCGCGATGCAATCACCAATGGATTAATTGATCCCTAATACGTGCATACTACATCACAGTTGGCGGATATTTTCACCAAAGCTCTTAGAAAGTCACAGTTCAACCCCTTAATTAGCAAGTTGGGCGTTTTTACTCCAATCGCCCCAACTTGAGGGGGGGGTGTTTGGATTGCTAAGATATTATTTGATATACTTATATTATATTTTAGATAGTTACCTTGATTATACGATATGTTTTGATTTAGCTAATATTGGTGTATATCCTAGAGATTTGATATCCTAGGGAAGGGAATCTAATTGTACGCTATATGTATATATATATGCTTAATGAATGATTTGGGGGCAAGCCCTCACCTAAACTTTATAGATATGTTTTGATTTAGCTAATATTGGTGTATATCCTAGAGATTTGATATCCTAGGGAAGGGAATTTAATTGTACGCTATATATTATATATATATATATATGCTTAATGAATGATTTGGGGGCAAGCTTTAAAAGCCCTCACCTAAACTTTATAGCTTCTTTCTTCCTACGTGAATTTCAAAGAAACAGCTTCTTTTTTGGGGGGGAATCCTTGGAATAGTAAATAAATAAAATCCCATAGCAGATTTCCATAAAAAAAACGAAAATTATGCTGCAATTGTTTTTTTTTTTTTTCAATTGTCAAATTCGAACCAAGAATTTATTTGCCTGAAAAGGGATCAGTCACCTCGGCCGCTAATCAGACTCGCTGGAGAAGGGACCCAAATTGGATACTCTTACTGAAACCAGAACTGTTCATAGACTCTAAAAGGAAAACACACTCAATATTTAAAACAATCTCGACTTCAATAAAATACTAAACATAGATAGAAAGTAAATAAATTTAATATAAATAAATCTTCGCATCCGCCCATCATCCAAAGTTTGATAAATATGAATATGGGCTTTCAACTCGTGAGGATTCATTTTCAATATTATATACAAATCATTTAAACAATAAATCAAACATGAGTTGGTCGTTTGATTGTAGGTGGCCTCAGTAACAGTGCTGCTCTCGAGGCAGGGCAAGCATGCTATCTTTCCAATTGACTAATGTGGATCGATTTCTTATCTCCTCCTCCAATCCAGTCTTTCATGTGACCACTAAACACATTGAGATTGATGTGTATTTTATCAGAAATAATTTAGCTGCCAAAGAAGTTAGTGTTGCTATGTCACTACAGAGAATCAACCAGCTGATCTTTTTAGGTTTACACATATTTGCTCACTCACCGGCACTAGATTGAGGGGGGAGTATCAAGATATTAACCCTGGTTGTTAGATTAACTTAACTAAACTTATAATCTGGTTAATTGTTAGTTAGTTAGCTAGCACAGTAATTAAGTTAGCTAGCTAGCCTGTTAGCTTATTAACTCCCTAATATTCAGGAGTTCGTTAGAGGAAGCACATGGTGGCCGCAGCTACTTGCATATGTTTGTGCGTGTGTGTATATATATCACACACTCGATGCTCATTGTAATTCAAATCATCAATAATACATTTTCTTATACAACCTATCCTAAAACAATTTCATATTTAGGCAATTTTAAATATGTAATGGAAGACTTTTGAATTAATTGTTTCCAGAATTAATCATTTTCATCAGTTCTATATAGCGCGGCCAACCTATAGCCAAACTAATTTAATAAGGTTTGGTTTGTTTACTTTAAAATTAATGGACCTATAGCCAAACTAATTTAATAAGGTTTGGTTTGGTTTGTTTACTTTAAAATTAATTTTGGGAAAATTGTTTTTTAATTTATTATATTGTTCACTTTTCAATAAAGGACCATGATATTGTTCAGTATCAAAACACTTATACTAAAGTTGGAAAATTATCAAAAAAAGTACAAAATTATCCCGATCGGGCTTTTTTGCTGACGTGGCGTGATTCAATATTTTCTTATCATTTTTATTTAATTTTAAACATTAATTGAACAAAAAAAATTGAGAAAGAAATTCATTTTGATCCATTATATTGGCCACATTCCAAAAAAAAGGTAAGTGACATTGACTATCATCAAACCACATCTGCTAAGTTGGCCAATTCATCAAAAATGGTCCAAATAAGCTTGATCAGGGCATTTTTCTGACGTGGTATTATTTTATATTTTCTTATCATTTTTATTTAATTTTAAACATTAAATTGACTACAAAATCCTATTTGTCATTCATTCTTTTTCCTTAAATCAAGTTAATATATTTTATTAAATAATTTTTTTTAAAAATTCAGTGATAAATAAAAAATATAAAGTAGATATTAAAAAATTATAAAATAAATATATTTTTTTATAATTGTTTATTATTAGTAAGATTTTAATTAATAAAGAGTTAATAAAATTAGAAATAAATATAAAAATATAAATTGAAAATTAAAAATTATTTAAAATATAGATATTTATAAAATAAATTCAATTTTATTCATATAAAATTATATATTCTTTATAATTTTTATAATATATTTTATGGTTTTATATTTATATCTAATTGTATTAGCTGATTCTTTTTGATTAATATTCATTTCCTAATATAAATTTTTATAATTATTTTATAATTTCTTAATATTTATTTTATATTTTTATATTTATCTTCAGATTTTTAATAATTTTTTTGATTCAAATTTTATTGATTAGATTAAAGGAAATATAAAAGAAAAATGGAGAAGAAAAGGAAGGGCAAAAATATATTTTTTATATTTATAATTATAAAAAAAAATGATAGGAAAATATAACACCACGCCACGTCAGCAAAAATCTAGACCAAAGTTTTTTTGGACTATTTTTGATGAATTAGCCAACTTTGCAGATGTAGTTTGATGATGTTTAATGTCACTTACCTTTTTTGGAACGTGATCAATATAATGGATTAAAATAGATTTTTTTTTCAGATTTTTTTTGTTCAGATTAATATTTTAAAAATAAAGAAAAATGATAATAAAATATTGAATTACGCCACGTCAGCAAAAAAGCCCGATCGGGATACTTTTGTACTTTTTTAATAATTTTACCAACTTAGTGTAGGTATTTTGATACTGAATAATAACATGTTCCTTCTTAAAAAAATGGACAATATAATGGATTTAAAAAAAAATTCTCTAATTTTTAAAAACCTAGATTTAAAGATAAGGTTTTCCATTACACCAATTTTAATTTCTTATACTGCACGTGTACTGCTTTAAAGCAAATAAAAATGTTAATTTTGTCAGCACGAAATCAAAGAGCACTATATATATATTATATTATTCTGCATACCTACAATTTGATCACACCTGCAAATTCTAATATAATTCATTCAGCAAGAAGAATACATCGTACATATATATGGATAACAAAAACTCAGATGAAGAAGCTTATTTATTGGCCTTGCAACTATGCAGTGGCTCTGTTCTTCCAATGGTTCTCCGAACCGCCATAGAACTCGATCTGCTCGAGCTCATCAAGAAATTAGCTGGCCCCGCCGGAGGCTTTGTTTCTCCGGCGGACATCGCCGCACAGTTACCTGCCGCCTGCACCAACCCAGCAGCCCATATCGCGGTGGACCGAATCCTCCGTCTCCTGGCCAGCTATTCCATTCTGAACTGCACCTTGAAAGACGGCGTCGGGAGGGTTTATTCTTTGGCTCCGGTTTGTAAGTATTTGACCAAGAATGAAGATGGAGTTTCTATGGCTCCTTTGTGTCTCTTCAATCAAGATAAATACTCAATGGAGAGCTGGTCAGTTTTTCTTATTTAATTAATAAAATTATTACCTTTTATACTATGATATATTGATATTAACATGTATTATTTGACTATATTATATTAATTTTTATATTATAATACATTGGTATAAAATTTCGACCTCACGAATGATCTGTTAGTGCGGCATGACAAAAGTGTATACTTTACTTCATTATGTCACCCTAGAAGTGGCTAATTAAAAATATACTTACTATATATTAAGCATATGAAAATGACCTGTGGCTTATTATTTTTGTGATGTCTATAAATGAACTCATCTAATTATAATTTTATTAAATCACAGGTACCACCTTAAAGACGCTGTTCTCAAAGGTGGAGAAGGCTTTGCCAAGACTTCATTCGAGTTTTTGGGCAAAAATCCCAGTTTTAACAATTTATTTAACCAAGCGATGTCGGACCATTCCACCATAATTATGAACAAGATTCTTGATAAATATGATGGGTTTGATGGCCTCAAATCACTGGTGGATGTTGGTGGAGGAACAGGTGCAGCCCTTGGCATGATTGCTTCCAAATACCCATCCATTAAAGGCATTAACTTTGATTTGGCCCAAGTTATTCAAACTGCTCCGACCTATCCAGGTGACTTACAATATTGGTTATGAAAACAATTAAAATTCGATTATGCATATTGAAACAGGAGAATCAGTTTAGAGAATTGAATTTTATTATTATGAAATTTAATTTGTGATTATCCAACTTGTTCGTTTATATACAAATCATGCTTAACTTGGTGGCTAAGTTAGCTAACTAATTCATACTTTATATCTAACTAACTCCAACAACTTTGACTCACAACTAACTTGTTGACTTTTTACAAAAGAACATAATAACCCTCAGAAGCGAATCCAAGTTTCAGAATTTGGGGAGGCTGCGTACTAAAAAAATTGTGGTATATTATATGATAAAAAATAACACAAATAAGAAATAAGATATTCAAATTAATTGTGACAATTAGACTAATAATATGTGCTCACATTTATAGTAATTTATCTCTTTTAAATTTCAATATATATGATTAAATCATCTCAAAGAAGATAAAGAAAAGGAGAAAAAAGATAAATAAATAAAAGACAAACATAAATATAAAAAGAAAGGACATTAAAATAAGGAAAAACAAAAAAATATTGAAAAAAAAAAAAGAACAATAGAAAAGCAAAAAAAATAAAAGAAAAAAGGAAAAGACAAAAACATTAAGACATTAGGGGCAGCTGCGGTGCTTGATCATTTACCACTTGGTTAGCAAACGAGTGCTCTACCACTTCACAGGCCTAATAAATAACATTAGGAATGTAGCTAAATATTATATATACAAACTCAAAATAATCCTATATACAATAAGGTTTTGAGAATCGTTGTGGGGGCCGTGGTCTCCCCGAGACAAGCCGTAGATCCGCCCCTTAATAATGCAAAATTGTATATGTATGAAGTACATCGGGTATCCTAGTGTTAAACGACAGTATAAGTCACAGCGACCTGATGGGAACAGATCGCGTGACTATAGAATGATATGGCGACCACAACGACCTGATGGGAACAACTTGCATGACTACGGAATGACATGGCGACCTGATAACTTCAGGTCGCACGATTCGCGACCTAATAGATTCAGGTCGCATACATTGCGACCTAATGTGATCAAGTCAAGTGAGTACCGACCTGACAGGTCCTAGTATCAGAAGTCTACATAGAGCCTACACCACGTCGGATGACGACAGCCCTAACATAGTACAGTCCAGTCTGTTACAGCTGTCAATGGTACTGTAGCAATGTTAGCCACAAGATAGTTGTGTATTTCATTAATGTTTGATATGAGAAATATTACCCAAAATATATGCAGTACATATACATCTCGCAATAGCTCGCCTTTGATTATGTCAGCTCGCCATGAGTTCACAGTTTTTCTTTCATGATATCAGAGTAGGTTTGAGAGCCTGACTCTGTTTTCCTTTGAAAATGTCTCACAATAGCTCTTCCTCCTCAACCCAAACCTCCTCATCTCTAACCCAAATCGTTTATTCTCAAAGTCAGCTCATTTCAACAAAATTAAATGAAAATAATTACTTGATTTGGATACAACAAGCCTTGACAACTATCAAAGGCTATGGTCTTGAAACATTCATCAAGAAAAGATCTACAGCTCCACCACAGTTTTTAATTGATGAAGAAAATCAGACAAATCCCCTCTTTTCTGCATGGGAAAGGCAAGATCAAATCTTAGCCTCATGGATTCTGTCCTCTCTAAGTGAGAGTATTCTTGTTCTAACTGTTGGTTTCAATACATCCGAAGAAATGTGGTTTGCTCTTGAGAATAATTTTGCCACGCAGTCCCAAGCCAAGATAATGCAGTATAAGATAATGTTGAATTCCTTGAGAAAGAATGCATTGTCTATGAAAGAGTATTTGGGAAATATGAAATCTTGTTGTGATGTTTTAGGAAGTGAGTATGACTCAGTGATGGTTAATGTGACGTCCAAGCCGCAACCTTACACGCTAGCTGAGCTGCATGCTCTTTTGCTCATCTACGAGGCTAGGTTGGAAACCAACAACAACAATACCTCGTATATCAATACGGAAGGGTCTCAACAATCTGTCAATGCTGCAACACAGGTCAACGCTGCAAGAGTCAACAACAATTATCAACAAAACAGAGGAAGCTCAAGAGGTCGCGGAGGTGGTAGAAACAGTTTCAGAGGTAGTAGGGGAGGAAGAAGAGGTCGCAAAGGAAGGTCGAATGGAGGAGATAAGGTTGTCTGCCAGATCTGCTATATTTCTGGACACACAGCAGATAGGTTCTGGTATAGGAATGACAACTCCTATAGTAGCACTCAATCCAACCAGCAGTCAGTCTAAAACCCTTCACTGCATATGACACAGTTTGGGAATGCTGGAAGCATGAGCTCGCATTCGGACCATGATACTGATACTCTCTGGTTTCCTAACTCTGGAACAACTGCGCACGTGACAAATGACCTCGCAAATCTAAATGTGGCCTCAGAATATTATGGAGAGAACAGGCTCCAAATGGGAAATGGAGCTGGAGTAAACATTACCCACATTGGTAACTCTTTTCTCAAAACTCCTCTCACTTCTAAGACTTCTTAACTCAAAAATCTACTTCATGTTCCCTCAATCACTAAAAAATTTCTCAGCGTTTTCAATTTTGCCTCTGATAATAATGTCTTTTTTGAATTCCATCATTCTTATTGTCTCATTAAGGATCAAAACACCAAGAACATCATGCTCAAAGGAACAGTTAAAGATGGACTATATCATTTTCATCTACATACCACCAAGCCAGCCACTTATCATCCTTTATCCGCACCACCTTTCGTCGTGCGACCTGCTCAAACTTGCCTCGTTTCAAGTTCTCATAATAAAGAGCCCGCTGCTGATCTATTGCATTCTAGATTAGGTCACTCTAGTGAAAATGTAATAGATAAAGCTCTGAAAAGCTGCCCTTATAACGACAATAATAAAAGTTTATCTTTGTGTTCCGCTTGTATGTTAGCAAAGAGTCACAAGCTTCCCTTTCTCAATTCTCATTTTACTAGTTCCCAACCTCTTGAACTTATCCACTCCAACCTCTGGGGACCTGCCCTTATCAAATTATCAAATGGTTTTCTTTACTACGTGAACTTTATTGATCATTTCAGTAGATATACATGGACTTATCTTCTCAAATCCAAATCAGAAGTTTCAGATGCCTTTGTCCATTTTAAAAACCTTGTTGAAAATCAACTAAACTGCAAGATTAAAAATTTCCAATCTGATGGGGGGACTGAATATAAACCTCTTGGTAAGGTTCTTCAAGATAGTGGTATAAATCATAAGATATCTTACCCTTATACACCAGATCAAAATGATGTGTCTGAAAGGAAGCATACACATCGTGGAGATGGGATTGTCTCTGCTTACTCACTCAAACCTACCTCTCAAATTTTGGGATGATGCCTTCACTACTTCTGCCTACATTATTAACAGAGTTCCCTGTAAAACAAATATTTATAAAACTCCTCTTGAGTGTTTTTTCAATCAGCGACCTGATTACAACTTTCTTAAGGTTTTTGGTTGTCTCTGCTATCCGCACATCAGACCCTATAATTCTCACAAGCTTCAATACAGGTCGCTTCCATGTACTTTCCTTGGTAACAACACTCAGTATAAAGGTTACAAAATTCTGTTACCCTCTAGGAAGGTGATAATCTTTAGAAATATTGTATTCGGTGAGCATGAATTCCCATACAGGTCTAAACAGGTCGCTAATTCTCCACACTACAGTTTGTCACCTCTACCACCCATACACTCACCACCTCAATACCATACTCTTCCCATTCCATCCTCTCAATCAGATACATCATCCACACCTATGAACAACGTTCCCACATCTCAGGTCTCATTGCCTGATTATGCTCCTCTTTCCCACCAATCACCTTCGCGAAATCACTGCAGCTCACCTCAAATCTCTAACACTACGTTTCCCCTCGTTGTTCAATTACCACCTCTTTCCCCTGATCATTGCATGTCCGCCTCAAAGTCTCCATTCCATGCTGACCAGGTCCAAAGCTGGTATTCACAAACTTAAAATACTATCTGCCGAAGTCATCAATGAGGATGATGAACCATTTAATGCTTAACTCTTCTGAATGGAGTTTGGAAACAGGCTATGCAGGCTGAATACAATGCACTAATTACAAATCGCACTTGGACTTTGGTTCCAGCACCTGAGGGGAGAAACATAATTGGTTGCAGATGGGTGTTTAAAACCAAGACAAACACCGATGGATCAGTTGCTAGACACAAAGCACGTTTGGGTGCTCAAGGTTTCTCTCAGCGAGCTGGTTTTGATTTCTCTAAAACGTTCAGCCCAGTTGTCAAGCCAACAACAATAAGGATAATCTTAAGCATTGTTGTTTCTTGTGAATGGGATTTTAAGCATCTTGATATTAATAATGCATTCCTGCATGGCGACCTGCAGGAAGTGATTTACATGAAACAGCCTCCCGGTTTTGAACAAAAAGATAAACAACTTGTATGCAGGCTCACCAAAGCCATTTATGGGCTTAAACAGGCCTCTAGAGCATGGTTCGGCAAGATTCAAGGAATACTCCAAGACCTTGGATTTAAAGGTTCAAAAGCTGATGACTCTCTTTTTTACAGGTTGAAGAATGGGTCAAGAATTTATCTCCTCATCTATGTGGATGACATATTGATCACAGGGAGCGATGAGAATGAGGTCACTTCGGTAGTTGCCAACTTGAAGAAGGTTCTATCACTGAAGGAACTGGGCAATGTTAAACAGTTTTTGGGAATCCATTTTACCTCATCCGCTGATGAAATGCATTTAAGTCAAGGGTAATACATAAGAGAGCTTCTCAAGAGAGCTAATATGCTATCATGTAAGTCGGTTCCCACTCCAATGATTACTTCAAACAACCTATTCAGACTCAAGGGGAGCAGCGCGGGCATAAACCCTACTCTTTACAGAAGTCTAGTCGGAGGTCTACAATATATCACTATTACGCGACCTGAAATATCCTTCAGTGTTAACAAAGTTGGTCAATTCATGGCTAATCTCTTAAACACGAGCTGGCGATCACTAAAGCGAATTCTGAGATATTTAGCAGGCACTATTGACCATGGATTGAGAATAACAAAAGCTCCAAATTTTTATCTGACTAGTTTTTCTGACTCTGATTGGGCTGCCGACCTCGATGATAGGAAGTCTACTAGTAGTTCCTGTTGTGTCATGGAGTTCAAAGAAACAGGATTTTGTATCGAGGTCAAGCACTGAGGCAGAATACAGGAGTTTGGCGAACACTGCGGCAGAAATGACCTGGATAGGCTATCACCTCAAGGAATTAAAAATTGTATCAGGTCGCACGCCTACCGTATGGGTAGATAATCTGAGCACGATTGTTATGGCTTCAAATCCTGTTCTACATGCAAGAACCAAGCACATTGAACTTGATTTTCATTTTGTTAGAGACAAAGTTCTCTCACAACAGCTCGCAGTACAACATGTTCCTTTTTCAGAGCAGATAGATGATATTCTGACAAATCCTTTAAGCGAACAATCTTCACCAAGCTCAGAGACAAATTAAGAATCATATCCAAGAGCTCGTTCGAATTGAGGGGCCGTGTTAAACGACAGTATAAATTACAACGACCTGATGAGAACAGGTCGCGTGACTACAGAATGATATGGCGACCACATCGACCTGATGGGAACAGCTTGCATGACTACGGAATGACATGGCGACCTGATAACTTCAGGTCGCACGATTCGCGACCTAATAGATTCAGGTCGCATATATTGCGACCTAATGTGATCAAGTCAAGTGAGTACTGACCTGACAAGTCCCAGTATCAGAAGTTTACATGGAGCCTACACCACGTCGGATGACGACAACCCTAACATAGTACAATACAGTCTGCTACAGCTGTCAATGGTACTGTAGCAATGTTAGCCACAAGATCATAGCTAGCCGTTATCATATGTACCGTGTCAAATCTCACCGTAGGATTTAGGGTAACCCTAGTCAGTTATGTTGCTATAAATAGTCGTGTATTTCATTAATATTTCATATGAGAAATATTACCCAAAATATATGCAGTACATAAACATCTCGCAATAGCTCGCCTTTCATTATATCAGCTCGCCATGAGTTCGCAGTTTTTCTTTCACCTAGGATTGAAATGTTAAGTTTAAATAAACCGACTTACCAAAGAAAAGGGAACACAGATCAAACTAACCCAAATCATCAAAACATTTCGGAAAATTACTAAACCAGTCCGAAATGGAGAGAATGAGAAATCTTGAAGATGATCCGAAAAGCAAAAGCTTGTAACAGGAAAAGCACAAAATAAAGCTTCCATATTTAACATGAGATGATGATGATGTGTGTATTCTGCTTACAGATCCTTTACCCAATCTCAAAGTGTTACCTTAATTTGCTAAGCATAGCTTCAAATTTGGTCTCTTTTTTTTTCCTGAAAAGGCAATCCTTTGTATTTTTCAGATGTCCCAAGCGCGAACCAAAATCATTTCTGTTTTAATGGATTTCCAAAGGAAGAATAATGATGGAAACGTGGCATTAGATTAATGCTTCTTAATATCACAAATCCGATCCATGCATAAAAATCTGACCAATTGAGAATATTTTTGTAAAACTGCGATTCCGAATATTATTAGATTTTGTGAAATGAAAAAATTGTATAAAATAATTAGTTTATAAGGTAGATGGGAAAATTTCATTTTTGGTACATTATGTTGACCACTTTCTAGAAAAGGTACGTGATGTTGGCCAACATCAAACTACATACATTAAGTTGGCAAATTTATCAAATTTGGTACAAAAAAAGCCCAATCGGGTTTTGATGCTTACATGACATGATTTAATCATTTCTTATCATTTTTAATTTAAAAATTAATTTAAAAACTGATTTCTTATCATTTTTAATTTAAAAATTAATTTCTTATCATTTTAAAATTAATTTAAAAATTAATATAAAAATTAATTTCTTATCATTTTTAATTTAAAAATTAATTAAAAATTATTTTAATTTAAAATTAATATAAAATTAATTTCTTATCATTTTTAATTTAAAAATTAATTAAAAAATTAATTTCTTATCATTTTAAAATTAATTTTAAAATGATAAGAAGTTAATTTTCAAATTAATATTTAAATTAAAAATGATAAGAAATTAATTTTTAAATTAGAAATGATAAGAAATTAATTTTTAAATTAAATTAATTTTAAAATGATAAGAAATTAATTTTTTAATTAACTTCTAAATTAAAAATGATAAGAAATTAATTTTTATAATAATTTTTAAATTAAATTAATTTTAAAATGATAAGAAATTAATTTTTAAATTAAATTAATTTTAAAACTAATTTTAAAATGATAAGAAATTAATTTTTTTAATTAATTTTTAAATTAAAAATGATAAGAAATTAATTTTTATAATAGTTTTTAAATTAAATTAATTTTTAAATTAATTTTAAAATGGATAAGAAATTAATTTTTAAATTAAAAATGATAAGAAATCAGTTTTCAAATTAATTTATAAATTGAATTTTAAATTAAAAATGATAAGAAATGATTAAATCATGCCATGTAAACATCAAAGCCCGATTGGGCTTTTTTTGTACCAAATTTGATAAATTTGCCAACTTAATGTATGTAGTTTGATGTTGGCCAATCACGTCCGATTGGGCTTTTTTTGTACCAAATTTGATAAATTTGCCAACTTAATGTATGTAGTTTGATGCTGACCAACATCACGTACCTTTTCTGGAAAGTGACCAATATAATGTATCAAAAATGAAATTATCCCTAATGCAGATTGTAAAAACTACCTAAGTTTATATTGCATATGAATCTTTCCCTAACCATTTTGAAAGTTTATATGGGTTATTATTAAAACAGGTGTGGAGCACGTTGCTGGGGATATGTTTGTTAGTGTGCCAAAAGGAGATGCTATTTTCATGAAGGTAGGCTTATTCATGTAAAGTAAATCAATTCTCTTCCCGACCCATCAATATGAATTTGGTAGAATATGTTACAAGAATGGAACGATAAATGACTTATATATGCAAGTACAATAATTCTTATTATTTTATTTTATTTATCCTATTAGCATAATAGTGCACGTTAGATAAAACCTCTGGCGTATCGCAATAGCTGACGAGCCACAAAAAAGTGATGGGACAAGTTTCATAATCTAAGTTGTAGATTTTGATATGATCAGATGTAATTCATAATCTTTTTTTAGAGTGATACTGCACATAAGTTTTTTATTTTTTAAGTAAAGGACTAGATGCCTCAAATATATAAACGAAAATGATAATGCTAATTACAAGACCGATCAGTCAGCTCCGCGCAAAAACATGAACAATATCTAGAAATATGAAAAATAAATAAGGTTAAATTAAATTACCGCGTGTATACATAATTTTTGTATAATATTAAATTGACAATCTCTATTTCAGTAGTAATCGAGCGTGTCTAATTAGCTGTATGAATGATGCAGTGGGTTTGTCATGATTGGAATGATGAAGAGTGCCTGAAAATATTGAAGAATTGCTACAAATCACTTCCAAGAAGTGGGAAAGTGATATTGGCTGAGTATATTCTGCCAGATTTACCAGACAATGGGCGGCGCACCCAATATCCAGTCCAGTTAGATTTGATTTTGATGGCCTATTCCACTGTGGGAGGTAAAGAAAGGAGCGAAAACGAATTTCATGCCTTGGCTAAAGGGGCTGGATTTAAAGAGTTCAAAAAAGTTTGTTGTGCTCACAATTGTTGGATATTGGAACTTCATAAATGAATTCTAAAACCCCATCTTTAGTTTGGGTTTTTTTAGTTTTTATTTCCAGGGTGTGTTTATGGTTCCCGCTAAATAATGTTGTATTTTAATAAATGAGACAAAAACTGAGTGAAGTTGGGAACAATCATCCCCCATGTAATAAGAAGTTAAATAAAGCTGTTCGTTTGGAGAAACTGTTTCCATTATCAACTTTGAATGTTTGTTTTCTTTTTCTTTTTGGTTTCTTTCTTACGAAAATGCGATCTCGATTGCATGGGTTTTATTAATCCCAATATTCGGTTGCGTCGGCGCCAAATATATTTTCTGCATGGGATATTATGAATAAAATGGTGTCGTGTATCCATAGTTAACTTTTAGTTTATACGGTGTCGTTGTGTCTCATAAGAAAATGAAGTTTGTGTTGCAAGGCTTAAAAAACACTCAAATAAAAAAGAAAAAAAAACTTTTTCCCAAAGTATATATTAATAAAATTTTATGGACCTGGAGTATAATTATAATAATAATAATAATAATAGTAATAATGAAAATGACTACAATACCGTGAAGGTACCATACCTCCTAGCCCCTGCATTTACATCCCTTATATCTTATCATTATCTATAACTACTTTAGATCTAAGAGTTCTAATTAAATGGGGAATGGTGCCTTGAAGAGAGTTCTAATTAAATGGGGAATGATACCTTCAAGGCACCGTAGAAGTTCCCATAATAATAATAATAATAAGATTGTTTCCCCATCTTCTATGATTTTGCTTTTCATTGTTAGCTAGAAAATTATCATTACCAAAATACAGCGAGTCTTGAGAGACTTAGTTCCTCAATAATTATCGAGCGAATTACCGAACGAATGATGGTACTACCAACAAATTTAATAATTAGTTTATTAGTGAATCCATCGTATTGAAAAGGACGAGGAGGTGAAGGTGAGTAAACTGAATTCTGATTTCATTTCTTTCTTATCCAAAAGGTGTACAGCTACCACATAAAAAACCTAAATTGTAAATACATTTTGCCCTTGTAAATCATAAAATTACAAATTTACATTTATTCTCCGATATGCTCCCCTGAATCTTAACCTCAGGAGTTTGACAGTTTGAACTTCGAACAGAGTACTTTAAAACATTTTGAAGAAAGGGGATTGGATAGAGTATCAATAATTTGATCTTCGGATGAGATATATGACATATATCTACCTCTTTGTTTCGAACTTTTTCTCGTACAAAATGCACATCAATTTCAATGTATTTTGTACGAGAATGGAAAATTGGATTTGACACCAAAACAACCGCCCATGTATTAAAGATGCTCATATCGTACTTCGAAATGCATTAATCGATCATATTTGGGAGGAGTTTACTAATTTAAAGACTTGAATGATCATTTACATTTTTTATTTATGTTTATATTTACGAATTAGTTAGTTTTTTTAATGTTTCAATGTAATTTTATTCTCAAATAATGTAGTTTCATATTATTTAATAAATATTTAATTTAATATTTTATTTTACATTTATTTTTAATGTGGATCGATAATTATAATTACTAGACTCTTTGTAATATAAAAATTAAGGGATCCGATTTTTAAATATATAGATATTATTGGAAATATATAAAAAAATCGTGTGAAAAGAAATATATTAAAAATTGAAGTTTGAATTTGAAAATAAGTTTATTGATTGGAAATGAATTATTATTTTGACGTGATATTTACTGCATTTTTTAGTTTGATAATAAAAGAATGGTTGGAGACGTCCAAAGCACCAAGTTCTCAAAATGTGTTGCTAAGGCAGAAATTGGTAGAGAAGACTCCGTATGATAGTGAAAATAGTGTACATAACAAACAACATAAGAGCATCTTCAATACAATAGTGTTAATTGAACCTACGTGATAAATGACATTGAGATTTAATAAAAGAAAGTTCTCCAATACATCAATATTAATGTTATATATGCGATAATTTATTTTATTTATTTTTAGAAAAAATAAAGAGTGAGAAATAACATGATTTGATGATATATCTAAAATTAAGGGTCAATTCCCATATAGACTATTAGTGAAATATTTTTTCCCAAATAGGCCATTGAAAATCAACTTCCTATTTAATCCAAAAATTATATAAGAGTACTAAATTACCCTTTATAACTATTTTATTTTGTTCTTCGAAAATTCAGAACTACCCGTGTAAAATTCAGAACTACTCGTGCAAATTAAAAACTACTCGTGTAAATTTCAGAAATACTCATGTAAATTCAGAACTACTCGTGTAAATTCAAAACTACTCGTGTAAATTGACGAACCACTCATGCAAATTCAGAACCACTCGTATAAATTCAGAACTACTCGTGTAAATTGATGAACCACTCATGCAAATTCAGAACTACTCGTGTAAATTTCAGAACTATTATTCAAAAATTCAGAACTACTCGTGTAAATTCAAAACTACTCATGTAAATTTCAGGAGTACTCGTGTAAATTCAGAACTACTCGTGTAAATTTTGAAAAATTACAACTACTTCGCATAATTTTTGGGAAATTACATACTACTTCGCATAATTTTTTGAGAAATTAGGTACTACTTCACAAAATCTTTGAAAAATTACAAACTACCTTTCATAAGTTACATACTATATATTTCACAAAAATTTTGGAAAATTACAAACTACTTTCCACGATTTTTGAAAAATTACATACTACTTTACTGGATTAATTACAAGCTATATCCTTGTGTTTATTCTAACCCCACGGTTAAAAGCGGCGACACAAAAGCGCTTAACAATACAGAGTAGACATCCGATCACCATCACCATATTGATATGCACAGATTGCAGCCCACATAATACAACACATCACAAAGGCATTGTACACACAAAAACTAATAAAAAGTTCCAGCCACCACCATAAAGGCATTGTACACATCAATGATTATAAACTAACTTAAATTAAATTATTTATTTTCACATACAGTAAACTGAATACTTTTTGAGTGGGTAGAAGGAATCTCATTCTTTATTTGCATTTACATTTTTGAGTGAAAAAGTTCACATCCTTTCAAAGAAAAAACTACTGAGCCAAGCTAAACCAGTTCGGAGGAGAATTCTGGGAGCTGTGGGACCAAAAAAAAAGTGGGTTGGGTTGGGTGTATATTTTTTGTGGCTGAGAGGTGAGAAGCAATAAGAAGTAGATATTGGAAGTTCCAGCCACCACCAACCGCCGTTCTTATTTCAGCCGCCGACAAAGAATTGCCTTAACAAACTCAGCGGCTTCACGCGTTGAATCGCTACCACCGCTCGCCGAAAAATGAAGGGGAGAAAATTGGACGGCCCGCATACCAGCGACCCCACGTGAACCAACCGAGTCGCCTGCACTTCCAGCCGCCGGCGACGATCGAGGAAGAGAACGATCCGCCGATTGCCCGCTGCCCATCGGCCATCGCCACCTTTCTCAGCCACGTCGGTTCGCGGCTGAACCTCTGCCCACCTCGAAGACGCCATCACCGCGCCACTCGATTTTCCATCGCCACCGCCATCGAGTTGCCGGTGCTGCGGCCAATTCCCGATTCGTCAATTCCTGAATCGTCACTTTCCAATTTCAGAGATGAAGGAGAAAGGGTAAACGAGGGCTGAAACAATTGAGGGCTGGGTTTCCTTGTTTATACCCGGCCTTTTACAGAAATTACGCATTGAAAGGTGTAGGGGTAGTTTTGATAATTTAAATGTACTTATTGATATTAAATGAGAAGTTTTTGGCTTATATCGGAATAAAAAGAGTAATTGGACTTTTTGGCTTATATAGTTTTATGACTATATGAGAATTTTCCCTAAAATTAATTGTTGATATTGTCAAGAGATGACATGTATCAATTTCTCCACTTTCAACATTGTTACATTGGAGATACTCTTACAAGAGTGTTAATCTTGTGATTTTCAGAAAATCAAAAGGGTATATTAGACTATTTCGTATAAAAATGTAACTTCTTTATATTTCTTTCCCGGCCAGCCATCAGAAAATAAATATCAGATCATCGATCCATGGCGGCGAGCAAGCCCGTGGAGCTAGACAGCAGTGACATGTTTTCACTGTACTTTGAGAAGCTGCCTTTCGAGGAGAAAGATCATGATGTCGATGAGTCGACTTTCTATCATCCCTTCGAGAGGAGACTACCAAACACCATCCAAGTCGTTAAGAAATTCCTCAAACAAGTCCGCGAGACAGGGGTATGTATGTTATCTATTTCTTCCATTATTTTAATTAATTTGTAATTTTGGTTATCTATTTGAAATCAATTTAGATTTAATCAACAATTAGGGCTTTGTTTGCGCGCTTTTTTGTTTGAAGGAACTTTGATTTGCAGCTTTCGGTCGTGCTCTTTATTTTTATGTTTGTTTGTTTCTCGAAACTAGGGTTTTCTTTTGCTTAATTAGTTTTCCTTCCTCATTTTGTGGTTGGCTCATGATTTGAGTGTTGATTCCGAGGGACTTTAATTTGCAGCTTATTTATTTATTTATTTATTTATTATTGTTGTTATTTTAGTATTTCGTTTTCATGATTGTTAATGTTGTTGATTTTGTTTAGTTAACAAATATATAATATAAAATTGATTGTTTAATATACTGTTGATTGATGCTGAGATAGATAGGATCGAGGGAAAATTTCATTTCATTTTTAGTATATTAAGTTTGGCCACTTTCCAAAAAAGATACTTGTGTCATGATTATATAATTTCTTATATTTTTCATTTAGTTTTAAATATTAAATGACAGGAGAACAGTTTCGCCCTTCTAATTTAGTTTTTTTTCACTTTCTTCTTTCTTTCGCCCAGTTCTTGTGCGCTTCTCACCACATCGAAAGCCCGGAAAAGGATTTTGTGTAACAGAGTTAATTCCGAATCCTGGAAATACGACACGAAATCTTTCGTGTTTATCGATGAGATTCCCGGGATATAATCCACGTTTTCCTGTCGGCCCGTGACTGGGATATGCCCATTTTCTCTCAACAGATCCAAGTGATAATATAACGAAAATACTAAAGCGGGAAAGAGACATTCACCAAGTTATATTTCTTGGCGATTTTTTCGGGCCAAACACAGAAAGTATCAGCAATCAAGAAATAATCAGAATCCGAATCGGGCTGTGTTATTATTTTCCCACTAGTTCATCTACTTTATCTGGAAATTGATACAAGAAATTCTCCAAATGGAGGTTGAAGTTGGCGGCCCGGTCGAAACCAATGGGGAGCCCGTCGCTGATTGTCGTGTAGTGGATATCGAGGCCCGAGTYTCGGGCCCGGGCAAAAATGTCSATTTCTGTGATGTTGTGATGAGATTTGGAGATCTGGTGATGAATGTAATCGATATGGGCAAAAGTAATTGTGAAGCCCTTTGAAGCGAGCTTTATGGCTAGGTTTATGAAAGGGATTATGTGGCCTCGTAGGTGGAAGGATATCATTATAGCATGTGGCTTCTGGTTTTTGTTGTTTGCCATTTTAGGATTTAGGTCTTCTTGTTTGGCGTCTTTGAGAATTTTAATGGCTGCAGTTTTTGATACGAAATAGTTGTACAAGAATATGTGCTAAATATAAAGCAGTTCTTCTCGTTTCTTAAAAACAGTAAAAAAAAAAAAGGGAAATGAAAAAGAAAAGGAAAAAAAGGTGTTAGTTGAGGCTAGTGTTTTGATGGATAAATATAAGGAAAAAAAACTAAATTAGAAGGACAAAAATGACTTTTCTCCGTCATTTAATATTTAAACTTAAATAAAAAATGATAATAAATTATATAATCATGCCACGTCAGCATACGTGATAAAAATGGACCTTATTTGATGAATTTGCCAACATAATGGACGTAGTTTCACTAAAAAAAATTGCAAATTTCCGAGAAATTTTTCCCTCGTTATTAAGAAAAAATACCTCGGTTTTGGTTAAACCGAGGAAAATTCCAAGGGAAAAGTTCCCTCGAAAAAACCTTCCTCGAAAATCAGTTTCGAAGGAAATAAATCACTCGGAATTACAAAACCGAGGGAATTGCGAGGGATTGTTTCCCTCGAAAACATTACCGGACAATCCCTCGGAAATCCGAGGGAAATCCGAGGGAACATTTCCCTCGGAATACTTCAATTTCCGAGGGAATAAAATCCCTCGGAATTCCGAGGGATTTCCATTCCCTCGGAAATCCGAGGGATTTCATTCCCTCGGAAAATTCCCTCGAATTTTTCAAAATTCCGAGGGAACTTTCCCTCGGTATTTTTAATTTTTTAATTTTTTTTATTAATTTTTAATTTTTTGTTTTAATTTTAATTCTTGTTTAATTATTAAAATTCCCAAAAAATTGAAAAAAGCAATTAAAGAAAAGTCAAAGAAATAAATCAATTATAATAAAAAAATTATTTGAGAATTTATGAATTACATGCGTTCGATCGAAACAGTAACAAAGTTTATTAGATAAATAAAAGTGTTCTGTGGATGGGGAGGGGGAAACTGCTGCTGCTGCTGCTGATAGGGAGCGGGGAACTGCTGCTAGAAACGAGCGTACATCTCAGCCATCTGGGCGTTCGTCCGCGCCTGAAAATCCTCCTGCTACCGGCGCTCCTCCGCACGCTGTCGCCTTTCCTCGGCTGCCTACTGCTGCAACGCCTCAAGTTGCGCCCTCTGAGCCTAAACCTGCGCCTCGAGCTCTCTAATCTGTCTTCTATCAGTCTGGGATGAGGAGGAGGTGGAAGAGTCGCCCTTCAGTAAACCCTTCGCAGCAGCCACTATCTTCCCATACGCGCCGGTGCCGTAAAGCCGTCCCTTCTTCACACCAGCGACGCCGAGAACAACCTGGTCTTGGTCAACCTCGTTACTCTCCTCCTGGGAAGACGCACGCTCCTGCTCCTGGGTCAGATGTCTCTCGTACTCCTCCTGAAATACAACTCGTTATTAAAATTTTACGTTAAAATCAAAGAATAAGTTAAAAATAAAAAAGAGACTAACGTTAATATTAGCAGATCTCGTGTCGATCCACGCGCCGTCTTTCTTCTGGTGCGTACGTTTAAAAAGATCGTAGCACGTAACCGGCGAACCCGTC
>BMAC01000498.1:572109-611912 GCA_014905375.1 Phtheirospermum japonicum
GCGTTACTGCAACCCTTAGCAGCAACCCTTAGCGTTAACCGTTACTGCAACCCTTAAACCAAGAAAAAACAATAGAAATAAAATAATTAATTAAATAGAAAATAAAACGAAAAACATCTTTAATTCCTACTCGTTGCTTCCCCGGCAACGGCGCCAAAATTTTGATCCCAAACTTTGTGCACCCCGTTTTATAAATTAATTTAAAAGCACTCAGTTTGCTCGCAAGAGTACGAGGTAACTGTAGGGTGATGAGTTTGACTCAAGTCATATCTCTCGAGTAAACAACTGTTCGGTCTTTTCGATGTTTTTCTCTTCAATTCTCAAGCAAATAAATTATACATACAATTTGGGGGTTTTTGAAGAATTTGAATTGAACATTATGAACTAAGATATATTAAGGCTAAATCTAATTAAACTAATTATCTTGAACTAGRTTATCAACTAAATTAACTAAATTGTTTAAACTAATTAACTAACTGAAAACTAAACTAATGATTAACTAATTTTAAAAACTAAATTAAATTAACTAAACCTAGATTAATAAACTAAGTAATTAACTAATTAATAATTAAAAGGGTCTAAGAAATAATTTTAAAAAAGTAAATCAAAGCTAAAAGTACCAGACAGCATGCAATAAACGAATTCGATTGACATACGAATTTAAATCAACTAAAAACTGCTAAAGGTTGCTGCTAAGGGTTGCTGTAACAGTTGACGCTAAGGGTTGCTGCTAAGGGTTGCAGTAACGGTTAACGCTAAGGGTTGCTGTAACAGTTAACGTAAGGGTTGCTGCTAAGGGTTGCAGTAACGGTTAACGCTAAGGGTTGCAGTAACCTTTAACTGTAACGGTTAACAAAATCTGAAACTAAACCAAACTATATATTGCATGCATGGATGAATTTCAACGAAACAAAGTATCACACATTCAACATAAAGCATGAAAAACTAATTATAAACTAAAAATAATAAACTAAATACGATCAACGAATTCAAACGAAACACGAACATAAACTAACTATTATTCGAACTTGAAAACTAATTATCGAAACTAAGAAAACTAATTAAGAGGCTTAGATTACTTGCTATAGCTACTGGAAACTGAATGTTCTTCGGCTATTCCGAAGAGAAACGCTGCGAAACGGACGAAAACAGATGAACGGCGTCGAACGGGCTCCAGAACTCATCTTCGTCTAATCTTCGATCTCCTCGTCGATCTCTGCGTTTTTGATGTTGTTCTCCTCCTCTAAACCCTAGGATTATATTTATGGTAAGTATTTAAGGTTACCACATGCACACCCATACCTCGATGCTCGAAATTCGGATTAAGAAAGGTATTTATAGAATTTTTTTCCGCGAACTGAGCCGAAAAATCTGTTTCTGGGCCCGCTAACGGTTGGTTGCTAACGGTTGGTGCAACCGTTAGCAGCAACCGTTAGGTATATATTTTTTTTGCATTTCTGGACGACGACATCGGTTGTAATGAAACCGTTCTGGAAAGTAACCGTTAACTCTGAACTCAGTATTCTAACCGTTAACATCAGTTCTCAGTAACCGTTAAGGTTAGCGGTAGCAGTTAACGGTTGGAGCAACCGCTAAGTGTAACCGTTAGCTTTCAATCGACATCGGTTCCAGAAGAATAACCCTTCTAGAAAGTCTGTCACTTCAATTCTTGCTACTTCTTCACCGGAAAGCTCGATCTTTGAATCTCGATCATCATACTTCATCTCTAATGTGCTGAAATCTTCCGGTTACTTAGCTGTAAGGTGAAAAACAATGAAATATCACCTAATTGCATCAATTACGATCAAAATGCGGTAAAATAAGCTGAAATTATAAAAATACGGAATTATGCTTAAATCGTCCAACTTATACCAAAAAAAATAGAATAATGTAATAAAATACTAATAAAAATAAGGACAAATCTAGTCTAATCAGGTCACAACTACAAGCTTGTGGAGATTCAGAAGCTTGTCTTCACCGTCTGCTTGGTGCAGTTCTTGACTTTTACTGCTAAGGACGAAAATGATGCCAATGGCTATGTGTACACTTTTCAAGTGAGGGTCTATGCACCATTTGAGAAGGATCACATTGTTGAAGACTGGAGGTTCAAACCATATCCTGCTGCTGCTACTACTACTAATTCTACTTCGGATGTTGCTTAATTGGTCAATTTGTTGTCTCCCCCCGTTCGTTTACTTCTCTGTTTTGTTTTCGCCTTAATTAACTTTCTTATCATTGGCTTTATGTATATGTGCTTAGTGTTGTGAAGGTATTATGTTAACCAAGACTGTATAGACTAAGATTTATTTGAATTCTAAATTCAGCTATTCAAAATTTTGTGAATGTTAAGGTTCTCATGTTTTCATCTTGAGATTTTTTGCATCCAAGCATTAATTCCAAGAAATAGCAAATGGATACCAAAATCTTGTTGGGAAAATTATCTAGCTTTGAGATTGCTTTTCCGGTTCATCTCCATTCAGCACAAGCATAAACAAACAAACAACGATTTGCTACACATCTGTCGCCGCCACACCTGTCTCCGGGTACTCGCTCTGCCGTCATGGATACCTTCGTCGATGTAGATTAGTTCTCCTCTTTTCCTTCAATCTATCCTTATTTATACCTTATGCACATTGAGTCTATCTAATACAAAAATAGACTTGATATTATAGTTTGATATATGTAATTAGTTAAATGGTTACGTTTCTTACCATGTACAATTCTGCTATCCTCACAATCACAAAATAAATATCATTGTCAGAAAATTGCATAATAATATAAAATTATTTTAATTTATGAAAATTATAAACGTTAAAATATGAGATTTTTGTTGATTTCGATTTTATAACAAACATAAGTCAACAACTAAGAAATATTTGGAAAATCATTATCGTATACGAAATTAAACCAAACAATTAGAACTGTTTCTCTTTTGGTAAAATTGGAATAATAGTTAAATATATAAAACAAAATATTCAACTAACAAATCTTTACACCACAAATGTCGTTTAGATTTATTACTTCAAAAATATTGATGGGTCATTTCTAATTATTTTATAAAGGCAATATATTTACATATATGTTAATATTGTAAATTCTTATAAAATAGAATATATATACTAATAACCGAAGAAAATAAGTATGAAAATTTATTTTAATGAAATTAAGAAAAGACTCTTAATTGGAATAATAACCACCCTAAAATCAAGAAAGATATATATGGTATATTTAACGAGTACAAATATATTGAAATATCTCAATATTAGATAAAGTAATTTGGAAAACTAAAAACACTATAATTAATTATAATAAATTAATAATGATTTATTAACTAACTGATTAATGTAATTTTCTTTAATTTTCCTAAATTATAGTTAGATAATTCCAATTACCTATTCAAGAATATTTATTTTAAAATCTTAAATGAAAAAAAATTCAAGAACAGAATTTAGTGATTATATAGTTAAGGTACATACATACATACTAAGAATAAATTTTATTTAAGGTACAATGAACAATATTTGGTGCGGATAAATTGACAATAAATATAGTTAATACAATGATAAATCTCGTAATAACTGATTAATTAAATTATTATTAATAATAATTGAACTAACTGATTAATGTAATATTTTTAGTCAATAAAAAGAATAACCTGAAATAAATGAATAATTAATATCATTCTATTTTCTACAATTTAAATTAATTAAAAAGTTTTGATTTATCATTCCACTTCAATTAACCGTGAAATCTTTGCCTAAATCTTTATTTAGAACAATTACAATTACGTGTGTTTAATTTTGTTCATTTGAAATTTCAGAAAGCTTAAGTATTTCAAAATAAATCGAAATATGACAAATAA
Source organism: Phtheirospermum japonicum (assembly GCA_014905375.1). Lineage (NCBI taxonomy): Eukaryota > Viridiplantae > Streptophyta > Magnoliopsida > Lamiales > Orobanchaceae > Phtheirospermum > Phtheirospermum japonicum. The sequence continues at coordinate 575,972 of BMAC01000498.1, forward strand.
AATAAAAATATTTGTATTTCTATATTGTGAGGTTTTATAATCTATATATATATATATATATATAATTATTCTGAAGATCCATTTTAGGATACGATTTGTAATAATTTTTTTTTCTTATTTATTGCAAATACTTTATCAATAATTTGAAGAATTTGAAACTGCTGACTTTTTATAACGGTTTTCCCTCTGGAACGTTCTAGTATCCCTGGCCAACCGCAACTCTCTGTAGCGTCGACCCATGGTGCGTCGATCGACGCACACCTGCCGAGTGCTGCACACAGTCTGCCCGTGTCGACCAGTTTACGTCAGTCGACGCAAGAACCGACGTCGATCGATGCGATGGCCCAAAATCGTGATTCAAATAACCAGTTAATTAATCAATTATTATCAGTAGAATAAGGGAATTTTGAAGAAAAATCCCCAATATTTCTTTTGTTTTGTGGTCCACTCCCCACACAAATAATTTCATTCTGCACTCCCCAATACATATTTGACTTTCATGATCACTCCCTTATTTTATAAAAACCCAAATTTACCCTTATTTAATGAGTTTGTCCTTTTGTGTAGAAAAGTCAAATTTTATTGTTCAGAGTTTGAGTACTTACTTCCAATGTATCTTATACTTAATGTTTATGTACTGAATACTTCGTGCCTTTGAAATTAATACTTAGCATAGAATACTCCGAAAATTGCCATGATAAACCGATCCATGAAAATGGTATCAGAGCCTAGGTTTATTAAGAACTTATAAGAAAATTTTATTATAATTATTTAATTAACTTTTGGTGAGAAGATTTATCTCTAAAAATGGATACGAACGAGTGTTCGAGATGTATTCATTTCAGGCAATATTTCCAAATATTGAAAATATACGAGATAGACCACAAAGAGAAAGTAGCATATTGGGATAACCAATATGTTGCACGAAGACTCGCAGGAGCCAGCAGGGAAACCTTACTACAATGCGAGAAACAAAAGACTTATCATCTGAGTTACCTTTGGGTAAATCAGATATTGAAGACGGGCCTCAAGTACCATAGGGATACAGCTCATGAATCTCATCAATAGATCCAACTGCAGCGAGGTATCCGATTCCTCTAAAAATATTAGAGAGATCCAAAAGATGATACAAGACATCGACCACCAGATCCAGGTGAAGATGAAGGAGGTAATTGAACATAAAAAAGAAACACGAAAAATCATAATCGATGTTCAAAGACGAGTCAAGGGTCTTGAAGTCAAACCAAGTACATCCGGAAGAAGAAGACGTATAACTTTCGGAACGGAACCCCTTTTACACCAAAAGGAGAAATCGACGGAGGTTATAAGACAACCGACGGAAGAAAAGATGATGATGGCCATAATCAAGGAAATTCCATTACAACTCAAGAAGTAATGGAAAAAATCAACATGGAAGATTTACATGACCTAATCGAATCCTTCACCGGATTAGGTATTGTGGATCTAAAGATGAACTCGGGAGATTCTTCGGCCTTAGTACCAAGAAGTGCTCCACCAACAACAAGTTATAATCATGGCGAAAGTACGGCTTCACACGAACCGGTACAAGATGCACAAATGCCACATGTCGAGGATTTCACCATAAAAGGAGATCCTACAGACATAGTAGGCACCAGACAACGTTACCGAAGGCCTAATATTCTCAATACACCATACGGGAAGTCTCAACTTGACCCCATACATCCATATGGGCTAATGTTAAATCTGGACGTTCCAAATTTTAAGAATCGAGAGATACTAATAGACGATTGAGCATCTGCAATGCGAATTGCAGCTGGAACTCTCGGTCTAGAAAAGGAAGGGTTCATTCTACTTCTTGAAATGGGCCTTGAAGGATCCGTAAAGATCGCATGAGATCTAACAGGAGCAGATATAAAGAGGGAAGTAATAGCTGGAGAATCCTTAAAAGGGATCGTCGATAATATGGTTAAATTATTCAAAATCCAATTTCTCGGCACATGATATTTCGAGGGAATGGAAGAGGAAAAATAGAAAAAATATCGACAAGCCCTCTATTGCCTCGAGTTACGAGATATTTGTCATGTAGACGAATATATCCAACTATTCACCGAGTACCGATGGAAGTCCAAGGTGAATGATGGAGATGCGGCTCAACTTTTCTTTGCAAAAATAACAAGTACGTGGAGAGAAATGTTGATCTAAGAGTACAAGCCAGCAACCGACATGGATACGATTTCTAGAAGAATGTCTTTCCTGAAAACCAAGTTAGCAGAGTGATGCCACAAGGCAGCACTTCACAAAAATTACAAGAGACTAAGATGAATTAACAAATCGGTTCCTCTATGTTTTGCTGAGAATGAAATTCCAACAGTAGTGGGAGGTCAACCACAGAGACATAAGCGGAAGAAAGAAAAAAGTCACTCTTACGCTCGAAGTAACAAGAGAAGGTTTCCATGGAAACCAAGAAGGTTCTGGTCAAAACAAAAGGCCAAAAACTATAAGTCAGGACAAAGGACGGGGCCAAGTTGAAGCCGAGGTTCGTTCTCAAGCCAAGGAAGTACCAGTAGAACACCAATAAAAAGAACTTTCAGACGAGCTCACACCAGGGCTAATGAAGGTTTTAAGGATTGTAACTTTTGGACGTGCGGAGTCAAGGGGCATATTTCTACGGATTGCCCTGAAAATCAAAGAAGAGGCGTTAGACAGTTCAAAATAACTCAAGAGTTTGAAGAAGCTGTCTATTACCAAAATCTGATACAGGTGTATCAATTTGAGGATATATCCTCAGATGAAAGCATCTATGAAGAAGAAATTTACTCTGAAGATGGAAGTGAATCATATTCAAAATCAGAGTGAAGAAGAATTTCATCAACAAGTAGTAAAGGAGGATATGTCAGGATTCCTCTCACATACAATAGTTTCTCATAAGACGCTTATAAGGATAATGAAAGAAGATTCGAAGCTCCAAATGTATGAAGGATTTACAATAGAGGCAATGGAAAAGGCGATGGATAAGTTGGGTTTAAGAAATCGAAAATACCAAATTATCCATAGAGTTTCCACGGGAGAATTCGCGATATCAACGGAATATACGGGAAACCAGATCGAGATGCAACTAATCCCCTACCGAGAAATCCAAGAGATTAAAAGCACACTCAGGAGAGAAATGGCAAATACACTTTCGTGGATCCATATTGGAGCCATTTGAGTAATCATAAAATCAACTTTTAAAGAAGGAGTTGATTCGCCATTAGATCTAGCTCTCTTCGATAAAAGAATCTCACATCTCAAAGGTTCTTGTCTGGGAGCAATCACCGGAAACTTATACGCAGGAAAACTGGCATTCAATGTCTACCTGAGGATTACGTATAATTCGGCAGATCGAGATTTCAGTAGAGTTCTCACCCTTCATCAAGATTTCAAAAGACCAGACCTGATGATGGAGGGAAACAGACCCTACTCAATAACGTACAATATTTCCTATGCACTCTCAAATACTCATCATTCGGAAGTATTCCTGAGAAAAGAGTTCATAGAAATACCAAAGATCATTGATGACGTGGCAAAGGCAGTCTTACCAGAAATCATGCAATCTCCAACAATAAGAGAGATTGATATGAGAATTCAAGATCGGCCGGTTCTTAATAAAAGTAAGAGCCTCATGATCGAACCAAGGATAATGTGTTTCCAACAAGACAGTATGATCAGTGGACCTCAAAGGGAAGGTCCAAGAATCAGCCAAAGCACTCGGGCTCCAGAGGTATTCAAGACTAATGGATAGTTGAAGTGCCCAGATGGATGGAGAGGTGTGGAAGTAATATTCGACATCACTCAAAAGGAAAACATCTTCCCTTGTGATTCATTGTATTACCTGCAACAACCTTCCCTGGGATGATATTAAGGAGTCCTCAAGATTGGAGAAATTGAAACAATCATTGTAGGAAGTGCAGGAAAAGTCCTAGAGCAACTAACTCTAAGGATAGAGTTTCTCGAGGATCATAAACTTTGGGAAAGATTAAGAGATGGAATGGAGTTTACGGTGGGCGAAAAAAGATACAGAATTAAATGAGCACCAGCCCATTCTCCATATACATTCCCGTTGGATGGATGGAGAGGTGTGGAAGTAATATTCGACATCACTCAAAAGGAAAACATCTTCCCCTTGTGATGCATTGTATTACCTGCAACAACCTTCCCTGGGATGATATCAAGGAGTCCTCAAGATTGGAGAAATTGAAACAATCATTGTAGGAAGTGCAGGAAAAGTCCCAGAGCAACTAACTCTAAGGATAGAGTTTCTCGAGGATCATAAACTTTGGGAAAGATTAAGAGATGGAATGGAGTTTACGGTGGGCGAAAAAAGATACAGAATTAAATGAGCACCAGCCCATTCTCCATATACATTCCCGTTGGAATGATATATTCAAGATATTGTGCGGAATACTTCGCAGTATACATTGATTCAGGCGCAGGAATTTGCACGGCTAAACCAGAGGTCTTCCCCAAAGAAATGGAAGAAGAACTATCTCCAGTAGCGGGAAGAGATTTCTCTAAAAGGATCCTAGTCCTTAAAAGAGGGATCAAACAAGCGGAAATGATGATGGGAGGAGCAAACGGTACTCCGTGGTACAAAGTTAAAACTCCACCAATCTATTTCCATGACACGGGAGCGGATATTCTGTTAGGAATTAATTTTCTACAGACATTGAAAAGATTTACACAAGAAAATGAGACTAGAAGACTTATTTTCACAACTCCGTGTGATCATAAGATTATAGTCCAGCGATTAAGAGAGGCATTCCACAGAAAGATGCCAATCAATTTTCGCAGCAAGCGTGGTGATGAAGGAAAACTTCGACACCCAAAAATGAAAGATCGAAGAAGGTATGGAGAAGCAATTCTCCAACTACGAAATGAAAGCTTAAGTGGCCTAAAGGAATAAAGTATTAAATCACAAACGATTGAACTCCTCAAAGCCACCCTAGACACGAGTGCACAACCAGACACCACCGTGGAAGAACAAATTTCACTAGAGGACATCAAAAGAAAGATTCAAAAGAATTTCAATGAAGATCCTCTAGCATGGTGGGACAAGAATGAGCTCAAAGTATCTTTGAAGGTGAAACCCGGAAAAGAAAATGAGTTTGTCAGATATAAGCCTATCCTTGTGAATCAAGAAGATCGAAAGGATATGCAACAAATACTTGAGGAACACATGGACCTTAAGTTAATTGAAGCAGACGTCTCTCCATACAGTAGCCCGGGATTCCTAGTCCACAACCATGGAGAAATAAAAAGAGGAAAACCAAGATTGGTGATTAATTATAAAGGAATCAATAACATCTTGGAATTCGATGGATATTATATTCCAAGCAGAGAACATTTGGTAAATTGTATTAAGAATGCAAAAGTGTTCTCCAAGTTTGATTGCAAATCTGGGTTCTATCAGATTAGGATGGAAGAAGGAAGCAAGAAGTTCACGGCCTTCTCCACACCACTAGGACATTATATCTGGAACCTTATGACAATGGGTCTAGCAAATGCACCCCAGATATATCAAAGAAAGATGGATAATCTCTTTAAAGATTATTTTAGCTTCATGTTTGTGTACATTGATGATATACTCATCGCATCAAAGAACATGAAGGATCATCTAAAACATTTGGAAATCTTCTCAGATGTTTGTCACAAGGAGGGATTAGTGCTTTCGGAAAAGAAGGCGATAATTGCTACGAGAAATATCGAGTTCCTTGGGATAGAGATCGATGGGTCTGAAATCATTCTACAGAATCATATTATAGAAAAGATACAAGTATTTTCAGACAGACTCAAGGATAAAAAACAACTTCAAAGTTTCCTAGGAGTTGTTAATTTTGTCGGGATGTTCATAAATAATCTTGCACATTACAGGAAGGTGTTTAGTTCCCTACTAAAAAAGGATGCCAATTTTAAATGGGAAAAGGAGCGCCAGGAAGGAATTAAACAGTTAAAAGGGTTTTGCAAACAACTTCCAAAACCGGCAATTCCAAATGATGAGGACGAGCTGGTCCTATACACAGATACTAGCGACTATTGGTGGACAGCGGTTCTTACGAAACTAACGCCCAAAGAAGAAGTGCCACGTAGATATTGCAGCGGTCTATTTTCAAATAATGAAGCAAGTCGATGGCATATCAATGAGAAGGAGTTTTTCGCAGTTAGAAAGGCGTTTAAGAAATGGCCTTTATTTCTTCTATCTAAGAAATTCACCTTAAAAATTGATAACTCGAGGATAAAAGCCTTTTTGAAAAATAGAATTGAATCTAAACCCGAAAAGGCTAGATTACTTAGATGGCAAGCTGAATGTCAATATTATGATTTTGATATTGTCATTATAAAATCTCATGAGAATGTTCTTGCAGATTTTTTTAACGAGAGATGGAGGGATCAGAAATTAATTCATTCCTCAAAATGGCGAGGCATCTAAGGGAACACCTGGAGATGCTTCAACGCGAGTTCGATGCATTGACCCTCAATGCAGAGGTAGCCGGAAGGTTACAACGAGTTGATCGGGAAACTGTTTCCGATCGAATACGAGGTTGCATACAGGCTAACGAACAATTATGGTCTGTAATGAGAAAGCCCCTTCTTCGGGCTACATCTTCAATGGTGCAAAAGGAGACACTTCGAGTACAGGGCTCTATACCTGTAGCAGGAGATTCAAGTACCCCTAGCACGAGAACTAAGATGGAATCATCTATGGATGAACCATCTCAAGTTAAAATCGCGATACTCCGGAGTCAAATCCCGAGTCTTCGAATCAACCCATCGCCTCAGGGGTTAATGAGGAAGAGATCGATCTTAGGCCACAGACAGGCAAATCTAAGACCGATACTTACGAGATTTTGAAAACTTCTCATTTTCAGGTTTACCAACAGAGATGGGAGAAGTTAATAATCAGGGTGGGAACTAATCCAGCAAAATGTCTAGTAGGTGTTTCCGGAAGATATCCCAGAGTGTGGATGATGCCAGAATCTCATCCACAAGATGTAAAAAGCTGGTATGAATTTGGGGCCTTAGCATCGGTTCATACAAGATCGCCAAGTTTCTCGGAAATATCACAACTTCCGAGATGGATACAAGATGCAGTGCATGAAATATGGGCGAATAACCCACATCTTGCACGGGGTGATGTCCTAGAATTATACTTCTTTAGCGCAGCACCAGAACCAGTTGGAAAGGGAATGAATGAAGTGTTCCATTTCATCAAGCTCAGGCGACCAGACGTGGAAGCAATGAAGAGAATCAAAGCACCATCGTCTGAAGGAATTCCATTAGTGGCATCACTCACAGAAGACGACATGTCCACAAGAAGGGCATGGGGTCTTTGGGTCTGTCTCACCGAGATGGACAAAGTCAAGTTCCCATTCAAGTTCTTCCAGAAAAAGGTGAATGGGTCTTTCCTGTTAAACACAATGAAAGGAAACACAACAGGATTTGCAGAAGATTTATTTGAGAAAAAGAGATCTCTTCTGTGGAACAACAAGCTACCGGGGATTAAAGAAGCTCGCCGAAAATACTGCAACATGGCCCACGTCTGGAGATGGACGGAGAAAATATGTCTAGAATGCTCAAATCAGATGGAGCCGGAGTTTGGTACAAATTCCAAACAAAACAAGTCAGGTGGTCAGGGACCACCAAAAACATGTTTTGCCCGGGGACCGCACAAATCAAAAAGTGAAGGATTCCCCGACAAAGAAAAAAGGATCATGTGATTATCAGGTCCCTCAAGAACGTGCCTCTGCAAAGCGAAAATTCCACCAGCTAACAGAGGACAATAATGCAAGAAGTAACGTAAGCAATAACGTCAATTAATTTACGAGCTATGTGATGTTTTCAAGTCCGCCTGACCACTATAAATTCAGGATTTGGAGGAAGCAGAAGGCATCGCTCATCACCTTCTATTTCCTCATAGTAAGAAATAAAATCTAGAAAGAGTGTTTGTGTACAAGAAAAAAAGAGTCTATTAATAGTTTGTATTAGAAAGTTTATGTATTTACGAGTGCAAGCCTTCTCTATGAGAGGCTAAACAAGTTTTCTCCTCCCAAAAGAAGATTACTAATGTAATAAATTTTATTTTAAGTTTTTAATAAAATAAAGGCTTCTGGTTCAACACGTGTGCTTAATAAATTATCTCTATAAATCAAGTATCTCGTACGCTTAGTGTAGGAAACGAACTAAGGCTGTGCTGAGTAGTTACTGAAGGAGTCGGATAACTTGTAGTTCAACTTCTGAAAATAGAAGTTAGACGGTGATATCGTCTGTAAAACGGACTAGGGGCGGTAACTATTCGACTGGTGGCATCGCAACCCATCTCACCTGGAGCTATTTCGGTCAAAGAGAGGTACGGAGTTTTTGAGAAATTATAATTTTACGGAATCATGTTGGGCCTAAGTATTATCTGGCAATTTTTAAATATTCTTTATTCTGTACCTAAGTATTAAGTATGTTACAGCTAAGTACTCAATTTTCTACACAAAAATATAAGGGCATATTGGTCCCAAGGGAGCTAACGTTAAATTATATATGGAGCTAGGGAGTGGAAACAAAGAAAATTTAAAAGGGGAGTAAACCCAAAATAAAAGAAAGCAAAGGGAGTGGTCCACAAAAACCCGAGAGAATAATTATTCTGAAGAAATGTCAAACTTTATTCCCAATTAACCAGTTAATTTTCGTATTTGACGGAGTCTTGATGAGTGACACTAGATCACCACATGGAATAAGTGAAACTATACTTATTCCCAATTAACCTGGGTTTAATTAAATAATTAATGTAAATTTAATTCGAAATTAAATAAATAAATGAGTTTGGAAAATTTTTAAAAAAATGTGGCGGGACGCCGATGGCAAAAGCGTCCCGCCCTTCGGAACACTTTTCACAAAAGCGTCTCGGACCCTTTTTTTCGTCCCCAAAGTTTTTGGAGCCAAATTGAAAAAAAAAATTAATTTCTGGGTCGGGACGCTTTTGCCATCAGCGTCCCGGTAGAAAATGCAAAAAAAAAAAAAAACCCGGGTCGGGACGCTGATGGGAATAGCGTCCCGGGGGCAGATTGCAAAAAAAAAAAAAAAAAATCGGGCCAACAACCCAAACCTAACCCTAATACACATATTATTTATTTATTTATATTATATACTTTTAAGGTTTAGTTATATTTATAATTTATTTAAAAAATTTATTAATTAAGATAAATAAACATATTATAATAATGTCTTATAATTACAAGAAGTTTATTTGAAAATAAAAAAATAAAATAAAATAATATAAATAACCAAATGACATAAAATTTTAATTTCAAATTAAAAATACAATCAAAATAAGATACAATAACAACGAAAATTAAAATAAAATTATAGTGATTTGATATTACACGGATACGATCACATTCGTAATGGCGGGTTTCCAATGAGATTGTGGTATTGACAAATGCAATTCAAGTAATTTTTATTGAATACCCGATCCATCAAACCGAATAAAAGTTCTCCATGTTTTTAGATACGCAGCAGTAAACTCAGCATCGCCTGCGACGTCGTTCCAAAATCGTACTAGCCAATCTGGCGCTTGCACTTTGTTGGTCTCATGATCCCAAGTGCAATGTTCGTTTCCCAACATCATATGAAAATGGCTGTACCATTTTTCCAGAAGTTGAACTCGAGCGGTTATGTCGTCCATTGTGAAGTCTTTCCCGAACGCACCATTGATTTTGTCCAACAAGATCCACGTGATATTGTTACGTAATCCTCTTCTGGGATCGTAGACACCATGGAGCTTACTCTCACGGAGGTCGTCAACAAGCTTAGTATCCATATGGATGCTCCATGCGGTTGAATTCGTATCGTAGAAAAAGAAATCTTCTTCGAATTCAAAATATGGTACATTGTTAGGCTGATTTGAACTCATTTTTTCTTTTTGTTATGAGAATGCTTAGATGATGGAGAAAACCAAAGGTGTGAGGGTGTGAATTGGTTGTAAAGAATGTAGTCCAATGTTCCAAATTTATAGATAAGTTACAATCTCACAAGACAGTTGTATTGAATGTGTTGTCGTTGTCACAGCTAAAGATGAAAACATAAAGAAAGTTGAAAAACGTGTGGAATAATGTCAGGTCTTGTCACATGAAAAGTTGAAAAAACTATTGATACATGTGTACTATTGGCATCAGCAATTTTAGATAAACATGAAAGAAATAATTTTATTGAATAAGAAAAAACAAAAGATTACACATTTGATTAAATAAGAAAATAGATGACGTGACAAATTCAAACATTACAAATTAAACATAGTGCATAGTTGCACACTCGAACTAAGATCATTTCTGATCCCATTTTATTACACATTTGAGTCCTAATACATTGATTACGCATCAATTGAAAGCTGCTTCCATGGTCTTCATTAATGGTGGGATGTCATACAAATAATACCTCCGTGATGCATCCTCACCGTATTCCTTTATGAACAAAAAAAAAGTTAGTAATTGAAATGAAACCAACACAAACCAAATAATTAGATGTACACAGCTGTGTGGACTTTACATAGGCTGGAGAGATATTGTTATTGATAGTGGTATCAATACAGAATCAACCGACGTTCTTCATCCAGAAAAACACCATCCTCAGAAAGTCTTGCCTTCCACCAACCGTACCTTATCTCCATTTCCTCAATCCGGTCGTAAATTTCTGCAATAGTGGGTGAAAATATGAACTGACGCTCGAGAATAGATTTTACCATCGGGACGCTCATGATAACATGTGCTCTTTTTGCACCTCTTCGATACCCTTCATTCTGAGCGCCCAAAAAATACCAAAATGGCTCGTTCCATCTCCATGGTCCATGGTCCATTGTAGTAATCATTGTCTATTTTTAGAACATTTGGATGGTTTTCGTCAAAATTAGCCATTATTAGCTAGTATAGTTTATGTGTGTTGATAAGTTTTTTTGTGTGTACATATATATAGATGCAGCTTTGCCAGCTATAATTGCTGTGCCATTGTGTTGTCTTGTCAACCGGTACATTGTGGCCCAGAACCCAAATAAATAGCTGCCCACCCACACATCAATGCCCTGCAGCTTTGCCAGCTATAATTGCTGTGCCATTGTGTTGTCTTGTCAACCGGTACATTGTGGCCCAGAACCCAAATAAATAGCTGCCCACCCACACATCAATGCCCTGCAGCTTTGCCAGCTATAATTGCTGTGCCATTGTGTTGTCTTGTCAACCGGTACATTGTGGCCCATAACCCAAATAAATAGCTGCCCACCAACACATCAATGCCCTGCAGCTTTGTCAGCTTTGTCATTGTGTTGTCTTCTCATCCTTGTCATTAATTATGCCAAAAAACAATCTCAAAATTACTTTGGTAATTGCTCTCATTGCTATAAATATGTGAGGGAACAAATAATAGATAATTCATCAGCAAATACATATCAATTACTTCATACCTTATTTTAAAAAAAGCTAATGGCAGACCACTTCAACGACACAGATGGCGTTCCTACACTTCAGGTGAAAACACTCGATTACGGGTGTGAATTCAACACTAAGTGGACACTTGACAGAGACGAACGTCTAATTGAATTCCTAATCCTCGAAAATGATATTCAAGGATAGAATTCAGATGACGGACTGTTACCAGACAACAGAGTGAAAGAAGCCAAGTGTTTACTTAATTGCTGCTTCAAAAATCACCATGCCCTATCTGAAGATGACATCACAACTAGGATTGTCCAACTTCAGAAACGATTCAGGTTCTTCAAAAAACTGGTTCGGACCCCTGGTACTGTTTGGGACGGGAATCTGAAATTGGTGTTAGGTGATCATAATGTACGAGAGAGATTTATGCCTGTAAGTTAAACACGTTACTTTTTCAATTATTACAAGTAATTTGAATATTTCATTATTATTCTAACTTGTTGTGATGAATGCAGGATTGTCCAATCAAAGCCTATTGCAACGCTTATTATGAGGAGCCCTTGCTCACAAAAATAGAAGTACTGTTTGGAGATGTGTTCCCAACAGACCACAGTGGAAGCTCAACGAGTGGAAGTAGCGTTGACCATTGCACGTTGGCTTTCCGACATTGCTCTGCCTGTGTGGATTGCGTTTGTGTCTTCATAGTATGATGTAATTGTGTTGTTGTAATGATAATRTTCTATTGCTTAGAGGCATTCCTTTTATGTTTTCATTATGTAATGTTTTTATRTTGTTGCACCGTCTGCTCTATTGCKTAGGGAACACGCCTTTTATGTTTTTATTATGTAATRTTTTTATGTTRTTGCACCGTCTGCTCTATTGCTTGGGGAATTCCTTTTATGTTTTCATTGTGTTATATTTTTTGGATAACTACTGAACTGAACGATAGAACACAAATGCGAAGCGTACTATTTTTATAGCTACAATTAAAATAAATTACACATCATGAGAAATAGTGTGATCCCGTGCCACATTTCTTTTTCTTATACTTTCTACGTAGATCGTGATCATGTCTTGGTGGGGGGGGCTGCTGGTTCCTGATTAGACTCTTCCTCTTCCTCTGCATCATCATTACCACGCTCCATGAGATCTCAAACTTGATGTGCACGATCCGCAGTTTCAGTGGGAATCGACATCAGAATAGGCGTCGTCTGGAAGTCCGATCGCGGATGTCCCATGTCATGCGGATAATCGGTACGTAGCAGATCGGTGAATGACTGGCCAACATATGAAGGAGTATAAAACTCCGACGTTCCCATTGTAGGAACCTAATCACCTCCCACGTTATACGATGATCCACCAACGTAATCTACACTCAACGTATAAAAAAGATAATTATTTTAATGTTAATCATAAGAAAGTGACAAATAAAATAGTTATTAACGAATCACACAATTACCGTGATGGATGACGGGCGATGGCCCGGGTGCGACCGAGGATGCCCTGTGCTCATCTGGAGCAGGACGAGATACACTCCTCTTAGACGGCCTAGATATGCTCCATCTTCCGCTACCGGATGGGACGTCCTCATGTAACTCGTGACGAATACGAAGGCGCTGCATCATCTCATCATCCACCGAGTCAACTACAGTGTGTATACGACGATAAGAGTCAAAATCATCGTCTCTAGCATCGGAAGATACAAGGCGGAGTCGCTGACTCCAAGTACCCTACAAAATATAGACGGTTGAATATCAGAACTAAGAAATAATTAAATTCAATGTGTTGGACAAGAGTAAAAAAGATTTATTACAATAGCCTCGTAGACGCCAATGTGATGTAACGCTGTGTATTCTGTTGGTACCAACTCCGATATCCGCTCGCCGCATCTGCATCACTCCGAACCGAAGGGCGTTCTATCCTCGTGGACCATCGTACCTCCCATGCCTGGATCCAGGCATGATGATGCACAGTCCATGCCACGTGATGCTCCTGTGCCCGAGAGACAGCGTGCAATGACTCCACGTCAACATCTATACTCGCTGGTGTACTCTGACGTATGCCGAACTGTCGGGTCACTCGATTGGGAAAATGGAACTCAACGATCGACCAACAGATCAGTGGGCACTGGCTTAGCCGGTTTTGAGTCAAACATCTCTCCCCCAGCACTTGTATCTCCGGTTCATCTAAATCGTAGGGTTCCCATGTCCACTATACATTTGAATAATCGTCATCAGTTCGCACCATATTAACAATATAAGCAATATTTATTCAATACCATACTTCCGACTCGTTCAACCAATCAAGCGACTCCCGAAATATTCGCAGCGTATGTCTAGAGCTCCGAGTATAACTATACTCCGCAATCCACCTGCGATAACATACATCGAAGGTTATTGAAACAGAAAATATTACTAATAGTTGTATAACTAGTATTGCCATTTAAGATTATACCTGGCACCATACGGTGGTACGGGCAACGTGACGTCATCGAATGCATCGTAAATGGTCCGATGAAGATTGAGAGAACTGTCCCTGATCTCTGGTCTGACAGATGAAATCCGTGACCAAGCCCAAATCTGCAATAAACCCATCGGACCGCTGATCGTCTTCTTGACATCTTCCACCTCATTACACAACTGACGATATAAGTGTGCCAGCAGAGCACTACCCCAGCTAATACCCGATGCCGTGGTATCCTCCTCAAAATGTCGTAGGTAGGTTACAGAGACATAGTTGTTCGTTGTGCTTGGCAACAACAACGAGCCTAACAATAAGAGTGCAATCCCACAGGCGTACTGCAGGACCTCATCCTGCGGCGTGTCATCGTCTGGCCATCGTCTACTGAGGTGCTCACTCAACGCCTTCAGTTTCAAACGACTCGCACCTTTTATCTCTTGCTCGTAATCCACAGTGTACCCTACGTAGTACCTGACGTACTCCGCCCATTCCTCCCTGCTCCACTCCGCGTCATCCTCGATTATCGGGGCACCTTCAATCGGAAGACCCCAAATAATAGCCACATCCTGGAGAGTGATCGTCGCCTCTCCCACAGGCAGATGAAACGTATGCGTCTCACGGCAACATCTCTCTACTAGTGCGGTGATCAGGTGGCCGTCCAACTTCGACATCGCCCCGCAACATGCGACACCGTAAAATCCCCAGCGATATAGCACAGACATAACTCGAGGATGAAGACCATCACGCTCGTCCCAGAAAATATAGCCAGCTGCCCGCTTCACCGTCAGAACCCCATCTATACGTCCACCTACAACGCTGCTCGATCTATGTAAACTCTGTCGGCTCAAGAGCGATGATGCCATTTACAAGGTAGTTACATAGATATTAGATATTAGACGAATATTATTGTTGTTGTTGTTATTATTAATATTGTTATTAGAACCCTAATTTATTATTATTGTCCTTGCTGTTGTTGTTGTTCCATATATATGAGATAAATTAGATAAATATATGTTTTCTAAATAAGCAAGTGCATACAATATAAAAGAAATATAACAACAAACCCGGATACACCAGCAATTACAAATGTTCAAAGCAATGCGGATTATAACTTCTAAAAGTGCTAGAGAACTACAACAAATGACTAATGGAAAGATCACCGCCATATCTAACATCAATGCCTGGTACTAGAACGTCCACCACCTTGTGAGGAACTAGCCACATCTTCTGCACGGTATCGTTGTCTTGCACGTACTTGGGCTTGATCCATCTCGTTGGGAATTCTACTACCCCTGAGTCGTCCAACTGTTCGCTGCCTCCTCGTGTGTGGATCATGAACCAATTGAAAACTTGCCTCATTCCAGTCCTCCGCATCAGACAACGGTTCAAATGCCCCAGCAGAGTATGTGCGTAGGTACGCGGCAGTGCTGTAGTAATCCTGGACGTAAACACGAGGATCCGCTCTAAATTTGGTACACGCCTTTATTGCATGGGAGTACGGAATATCGCTGCTCACCCATCTACCACATGAGCATTCTGGTCTTGACAAGGAAACTCGAAAGATTCGTTGTCGAGCTCCTCCGCTCACCTTCACAGAGACTTCGGYCRTTTGKGTCGCCCARTTAAAGCCCCTAACATCATAAGATGAYCCCAATTGCTRTSTTTCTCTGAATAGGTTGTATATCTTATCAGGCCAAAATTGTTGCATGTTATGGACTCTCGTCGCATCTTTCAAACGATCGTAGAAATTTTTAACACTTCGAATAAATGTGATTCGGACGATGGTGGTTATTGGGAGTCGTCTAGCACGCTTCATCACTCCATTGATGCACTCGAACATGTTGGTCGTGAGGATGCCACACCGCTTGCCGCCGCCGTGGGACAATGTCCACTTGCTCTTATCAATGTCATCCAAGTACGCAAATGCATTCGGATCAAGCGCCTTGATCTGCTCCATTATTCTGTGAAAGACTACAACCCTGGGTTCTGCTCCAGCTTTGAAACACATATCCTTCAATTTCACCGATTTGGCATGCGTGTTGAAGTTAGAAGAGACATGTCGTAAACAAAAAACGTTAGAAGAGAATGCCGGAACTTGTTCTAGTGCACTGAGTAGTCCGACATTCCGGTCAGATATAAGACAAACCCCTTCTATGTCGCGAACAATATATTTTTCCACCATGTGAAGGAACCAATGCCACGAGCTGTAACTCTCTGAATCAACAACTGCGTACGCTAGAGGCACGACTTGTTGGTTGACGTCAATTGTAACTGCCATCATCAACGTGTGCTTGTACTTTCCAACCAAAAAGGTTCCATCAACGCTGATCACCTTGCGACAATGTTTAAAAACCTCGATACATGGTCGAAATGCCCAAAATACAAATTTTAACATGTGCACATCGGGTATGCCAGAAGATTTGTGTCGCCACTCGACCACGGTCCCCGGGTTGTACATCTGCAATRCCTCCATGTATTTTGGTAAATATTGGACCGACTGCTCCCACGTCCYGTACACATYTTCACGAGCCCGAGACAAACCTTGCCACGCCTTGTGATACGGCACAAGGTAATCATATTCTTKTTTGACAGCCTGCTGGACATGTAAGGCGCTATATGACGGATCCTGCTCGACGTGGCTGGTAATGAGCATAGCAATCAAATTTTTACACAAGTTGGGGTGATCTTCACGTGTAAACGATACGAGACATCTGTGCTCAAAACCCAATCTTGTGATTACCCAAGCACCCTTCCGTTTCCGAAAACTAGTGCGGAGCCACCAACCGCATTCGGATGATTCGTTCATATCTACATGGTTCTCACCAAGTGAACTCAACATGCAAACAATTTTCCACATCACAGGATTGCTTTCTACCACTCTATACGAACACTTGGCGACGCGCACGGAGTAATCTTTGACAGCCCACATCAAATGCCGTTTATCTCTAAATATCATGCCTATTCTCAGCACTCCTTCGTCTTTACTGTAGTACAAGTCCGGCTGAGGGACACCAATAGAATCGATAGGAACGTCTTCGTATACGGTATCTAAAAATGGTATGTTCTTGTACAGTGTGGAGCCTCCATCCGCTCGTTTATGGGTTGTAGGGACAAGTTCATTCAAGGTAGGTTCAAAAGGTTCTTCATCTGGTACGCTATCCCCCAACTGAAAGAATTTCTCGTCAGTTTTATGACCATCATCATCTAGTTCGTATAAACCATTTTCAGAATCGGTTCCTTCATCTGGTCCGAAGCAATAAGCGGGGTAGTCCGAAATCACCGGTGGAGGATGATGCTCGGTAAATTCTACATTTGCATATATAAAATTAAAAGAAAAAAAAAAAAAAAACAAAACTTACCTTCTTGGAGCTCCGCCGCGCTGCTGCATCAAGAAGGAGGAAATGGAGAATGGAGTGTGTGTGTGCGTGTGTAGGGTTAAAAGCCCGATTTTTATTTTTTTTGCAATCTGCACCCGGGACGCTATTCCCATCAGCGTCCCGACCCCAGGTTTTTTTTTTTTTTTTTGCATTTTCTACCGGGACACTGATGGCAAAAGCGTTCCGACCCAAAAATTAATTTTTTTTTTCAATTTGGCCCCAAAAACCTTGGGGACGAAAAAAAAGGTGCGGGACGCTTTTGCCATCGGCGTCCCGCCACATTTTTTTAAAAAATTTCCAAACTCATTTATTTATTTAATTTCGAATTAAATTTATATTAATTATTTAATTAAACCATTAACCTGGTCGCAAAACATTTACAATGGTAACTATTTCTAAAACTACTTTTACCTAAACTCCTCTTCTAAAAATCTATATGCCCTAAATGGTATAAATTAATTAATTAGTAGAGAAGGGAGGGGAAAGAAGACGAGATCTGTTTGGTTTGCTAAACCTAAATGTCAGAAATCCCGAATTCCTTTGCCAATCCGGTGATCAAATTCCCGGCGGATGACAAGCATGGGCTGTTTACACCCTTCATGAAAAAGTTTTTTTTCGAAGAGAGAGATTATGATGTGGATGAGTCCATTTTCTACAAACCCGGCGAGGAGGTCCGACCAAACACGATCGAGTTGGTCAAGAAATTTTTGGAACAAGTCCGCAAAAAAAATGTACGTACGGTACCACTATTCTTTTTCATTATTTTGTGATGATTGCTGAAATCAATTAATTTTAATTAATAATTAGGGTTTTTTTGCTTGCTTAGTTTTTCTTCCTTCCACCATTCGTGGGTGAGTTCGTTTTCCTTGGGAGGGAGGGACTTTAAATTGCAGATTGTGCTCTTGAATTAATTATTTATTTATTTAAAAATTCCTTTTATGTTAGTTTGTTTCTGGAAATTAGTTTTTTCTTTTGCTTTTGCTTAATTAATTTCTCTTCCTTCATCCTTTTGAGTGTGTGTTTATGACTGTGATTGTTTGCCGGTTCACGGTTCGAGAGTAGATTTGGAGGGATTTTGAATTTCAGCTTCTGTGCTCCTGATTATTATTATTATTATTATTATTATTATTATTATTATTATTATTATTGAAAACTGAGGCAGGGCATTGAGTGATTCTGGTTGAGAATTGAAATAGATAGGTTATAGAGGTGTTTGATTGAAATAATAATGAATTGATTTGCTGCTTTTGTTTTGTAGCCTTATGACATCGATTGCATGCCCCCTAGGATGCTGGGCTCTCCTTTCTCGCCACTGCAAGCTTCTTACATCGATACGATCCGGAACCATCCGGACGAGGCTCCTCAGCGCTTCTATGCTCACATGGTCCAGGAAGCTGAGTGTGCAGTTAATAAAATCAACGCCGACACCGTAAGTGTGTGTAGTGTAGTGTTCTTTCTTTCTGAAAATTACTACATGTTGCTTTCTTGTTAAAAGATATAATTGGTTGGCCCATTATATATTAAAATTAAATTGAAATTAAATGCAGGGTCACAGTTACAAGCTTGTGAAGATTGAGAAGGCTGTCTATACTCTCGCCTTGGTGATATTCTTTACTTTGACTGTTAAGGAGGATGGCGTTGATGCCCCTGTGCAAACTTTTCAAGCGGCGGTCTATATACCACCTGGTAAGGATCCCATTGTTAACGAATGGAAGGCTGCTGCTGCTGCTACTTCTACTTCTGGTGGTGCTTGAGTGGTTTTCTTTTTCTTTTTTTTATTGAAAGAATCGGTGGAGAAGAAATAAGCCAAGCCAAGCCAAGCCTCCAGCCCACACGATCCCGTCTCTTTTGAACGTGTTTATAAATGAATAATGCTTCTCAAAAGTCTAAAGTTCTTTTATTTTGGTTTATGTATTTATGAGAAAATTTCATTTTTGATACATTATGTTGGCCATTTTCCAGAAAAGGTACGTGATGTTGGCCATCATCAAACTACATACATTAAGTTGGCAAATTTATCAAATTTGGTACAAAAAAAGTCCGATCGGGTTTTGATGCTTACGTGACATTAATGAATCATTTCTTATCATTCTTGATTTAAATTAAATTGAAAAATTAAACAAACTTACCCTAAATATCCTTTCCATTTTCTTTATTCTTTTTTATTTAAATGCATCTTCAGCCTCATTAGCATTTAAAGACACCTCAGAATATGATTGTACTCTTTATCCAAATTCATTCGATACAAGTCCTTTGCTTCTTGTAATCAGCCTTTAGATTCAAAACGCAATTGAGATCCCAATTCTAATCACAATCACAATAACACAAAATAAGCAATTAGGATCCTAAATTACATTCGACTRACATTTACACAAGTTTGCTTCTCATAAATCACAWACCTTTCTTTTGCATTATCTTCATCATCTTCCTTACGCATCCAACACAATACGAAAATTAGTCCTACCTCGTTAGTACCAAAGATTTGAAACCCAACAAATTACTTAAACCCAAAATAAGCCACCGCCGTGTTTCAGCCCTTCGTCAGAAATCCAGATTTATGCTGCCAAAACGAGAAAGCCCGAACATAATGGCCCAGTCAGACCGAATCGTGACATAAATCAAAGTCCAACCTAATCCAGTTGTTGGCGACTTGAGTTTAAATACATGTACATGTGTATTTAGCGACTTGAGTTTAAATATATTATTACTAGTTCAACACCAACATATATTTGGTTGGCCCATTATATTAAAATTAAAAATAATATAATTCAAGTTATGTCATAGAATTATCAAATTAAACATAAACATCAGATTATAAAAAATCACAAAAATGGAACAAATTAACAGACATATTCATGTTTGACATGGCGCCAACGATAGATGGTCGAGGAAGCCGACAACTTTCTGTGGATGTATGTGCATTGAGATCGGTTGCGGCGAGCAAAACCCAATAGAATTGACTTAATTATAAATGAGAAAATGACCATGTAAATTAGAAAAAAGGATTTTTTTTTTTTTTTTACTCCGAAACTCCAATCAGTATGACACTTACTTTGATTTCTAATTTTTTTTTAAATCATATATTTTGATGCCTAAAACTGTGCGTTTTTACACTTTACCTCTTTGCTATTTTTTGGCAGAAATTATTTCCGGCAGAATTTTGAACTATTGAAAGGCAAAATCGTCCTTTCATACAAAATTTTCTAGCAAACCGTGAAGAAGAGGCATATGAAATGATGATTTCGCCCTTCAATTATGTGAGTTTTCGAAGAAAAATAACTCAAAAAGTAAAGTGTAAAGAATTAAAGTGATTAAGATGCAATATGTGAAGTTTGCGAGGGTAAAAAAAAAACCCTTTTAAAATAGGGGGAAGAAGACGGGATGCAATAATCCATCGAAGAAATAGGGTTTGCTTGGTTTGGTAAACAAAAGATATCCATGGCGGCCAGAGAGTATCGGGATGACAAGAATGGACTGACTTTACCCTACCTGACAAAGTTCTCGTTCGAAGAGAGTGATACTGAAGTGGACGAGTCGGTTTTCTACGCTCCGGGCGAGAAGAAACTCCCTAACACCATGGAAGTGGTCAACACATTCCTCAAACAAGTCCGCCAGAGCGGGGTATTTGTTACTCTTTCTCCTGGGTTTTGCTCTGTAATTTTAATTAATTATTAGGGTTTTGCTTTGCTTGCTTAATTTTCCTTCTGTTTGCTGCGCAGATTTTGTGCTCTTTATTTTTTATTTTATTCCTTTCAAAAATAAAAATATAATTTGTTAGTATTTTCCCCCGAAACAAACTCAACTTAACTTCCTCTGCTCTTTCTCATTCTTGTTTTCGTGGTTGTTAATGTTATTGATGATTATACTGATTAAAAATTGCTTCTAATTTGTAGGGTTACGACGTGGATTGCTGCCCTCCTAGTATGTTGAACTCACCTTTCATGCCAATCCCACTGGAAAAGGTCCGGAGCGATCCGGGCGTGCATTCTCAGTGGTATTACGCGCAACTGGTCCTTGGTGCTGAACGTTCAATTCTGAGAATCAATGACGAGACTGTAAGTGTATCTATCAAATCCAATATGAATTAGTGTTCTTTATTTAAATTGAACTAAACTAAATTAAATTGAAATGAAATGACATGCAGGGACACAGTTACAAGCTTGTGGAGCTTGAGAAGGCTATCGACACCCGCTGCATGGTGGTGTTCTTGACTTTTACTGCTAAGGAAGATGACGATAATGCCCCTGTGCAAACTTTTCAATCGAAGATCTATTTTCCAGCTGGTAAGGATCCGGTTCTCAGTGTTAAAGAGTGGAGGCCCAAACCATTTCCTGCCTCTACTTCCGGTGATGCTTGGCTGTTTACTGGTTTGCTTTGGTTTGGTTTAGTTTTGTTTTGTTTGGTTGTCTCTCTACAATCGGCTATGCTTTTCCTTTTCTGCTAGTGGCAGCAGGAACAGAACCTATCTTAAAGTGGGTTCGTGCGACAAATCTCAATCTTTGATCTTTATGCATGAATGGTTACAGATTAATTACCTAAATTTCTACATTATATATAATTATTTATCGTACCTCCATGTTCAAAATCCTGGAGCAAACCCTAGCAAAAAATTAATGAGCAAAGTACAGATTAGTGAACAAACCCTAGCAAAAAAAATCGGGAGACATTAGGATCTCTTCCTAAGATATTCCCAGCCCGAATCTTGAACTGAACAAAGTACAACAAAATCGTTCAAGCTATTTTAGTCCTTCTACTCTACTTAGATTGAAGCATGACATTGAGTAGAATACACAATAAAGCGCATCCCCCACACCCTCCCACCCCTATTGTCATCCCTTAGCCGAAAAATGGCCGAAGAAAGATGGATGTGTTCTCAATTTATGTTGTAGATGATGATGGGAGGGAAAGTTACTCTTTTTCTTTTTTTTTTTTGGCAGTGTCTTTTTGCCAAGAAAAACTAAAATAGAGGGCAATATTTTTACAAAATGAAAGATAAGTCATTAAAAAGAAAAATCATTGCACAAAATAATAGTGATAAGAAAAAATTGAAAGAAGATTGCAGAATTATTTAGAGCATGAGTGCATATAAGATGAACAATGTAATGTTATTAAAATTTGTGAGATATGAAAATAGTAAAATAATRATTGAAAATGATTAGTAGTTAAAAATATGTGATCATTGAATTTTGTAGGAAAATGTGTAAAAAAGTTTTTAAAAAAAATGTGTAAATGAGATTGATAAGAGAAAAAGTGAAAGTTGGTGAATAATATTTTTTTCTTAAATAGAAATAAAAATTGTATCCAATCCCAACTTGGGGAAAAAACTCTTTAGGCATGAAAACTTGCAAAACAAAGCCGTTTACTCCTTTCAAAATTGTCTCAACTCATTCCTCTAGAGCACTTAAACAATGAACAACTCATTCCTCTAGAGCACTTAAGCAATGGACATTGTTGCCAGCCAATCTTAGGCTAATTTAGCTGAATAAAAGGAAGTTACCCCGAAAAGCACTTATTCGAAAGGTTCTCTAAAGATGTATTTTCTTATGAAATGCTAATATTTAATTGTCCAGTCCTTTATTATGGATTTCATTGTTTTAGTTTATGACTCTTTTATTGCCTTCGTGCGTCTCTTTTGTAACTGTTTGGTTAACTGATCGACATGTGATCATCTTCCTTTTTTTTCTTTTTTTTAATAAGAGGCTTCACGCCATAATTAATAAAAAAGATTTATTATTTCAACAATGAGTTGATGTGGTTGGTGGGAGAAAAAGTGAGAGTAATTAAATAATGTAATTTTTAAAATAATCCAAAATGAAGATTTTGGAATCAAGATGATTAGCATTAATGTTTTAGCTAGAGCTAATTATCTTTGGCTCAGCTTGTGAGCTATCCTGCCTATCCCAATATTTAAAGTTAGGCATTCTTAGCCCAGTCGACCTGTGATATTTTCGTTTTATTTTCCATACCTGGCCTAATTCAGGCCATGAAAATGCTGACCCGAACAAATTTAGCCTGACTCATCATTAATATTTTGACTGTTCTTACCATTTCGACACCTTTAGTTCCAGCACTGGCCCAAGTAAAAAAAACAATAAGCAACAAGGGTCAACAGTCACACTCCATATAATTGTGTGGATGATTTACTTTTGTCTCCATATAATTTTTCATTTTATGGACATTTTGTTATGTCTCTTAGGGACTTTTTTGAGACAATTATTTCTGATTCTAAAAGTGTTATTTAGTAGCATTTTTATGTAGGCGCAAGCTGTAGTAACAGAACAATAAATTTCAGTGCTATGAACAAGACATTCAAATTTCAGCAAACGACATTTTATATCTACAGCACAAAATGACGTTAAAACACAGTGCTCTTATTGCGACTCTTTTTTATGTATCAAAGTGGGCAAACAAAAATATTAAGTAAATCCTAAAGCATGCTCCTTCTTCGATAGGGACAATAGACCACCTTATTAATACATCGAAGACTTCGAAAACTAAAGCAGGCCCCTTCTTCGACTATTCGACCTGCTCCTCGATAATATTTTTCCAGATGCCGCAGTAAGACTTAAATGTCCTTACAACATTTCCCGGAACTTCTCCCGTCATTGTTTACTCCGAAAACTACATAAATTTTAGGTAGTGGATAGATGAGTCTGGGCCTGCACAAGGGAGTGCCCTACAACAAAAGGAATAAGAGGCTGCAATTCGATCCATGACTGATCGAGGTAGGGTTTAGGAAGCTCCGACTTCGTACCATGTCAACCACTACTGATGACGAAGGAAAGATATCTTACACCCCCAAGTTCCGAAGCTCCCTCATGATATCCTGCCAAAGGTCGGAACGACCACCTTAGCCTAAGTGGTCCCGGACGCGGCGAAAATGTTGTAGTCGACGTTCTATATCGACGTCCCACGCTTCCGTCAGCGCAATGTCAACCGCACGGGCGACGTCTTTTGGATCCAGTAGGACGATTTCCCTTCGCTCTAAAAGAGCGATTGTTCCTCCGACAATGCGCTCTTGCATCCGCGAGCACGCCGCGTTGACGCAGGCGACCTCCCTGTAGTCGGGATCGTGAGGGAGTGACCCGCCAGGCATGGGGTCAAGGTTTAGGTCGGTTCCATTCCCTCGAAGGAAGGGCCTTACATCATTGGCTAATCCCCCCCTCGCCCCGGGGTTGAACATCCCTCTGTACTATCCGATAAGTTGAGGTACTGCTGCCAATTCCCTGAGCTCCGACCCTTTTGTTCGAAATTTCTTCCTTCGTACCGAACCGTTTGCAGAATCAAACCCTGTTCCACAAGATCCAATATCAGCTATACATCCTCCTTACATTTATGCCGGAGACGTCGCCAGTGCTATGGGCTTTGGCTTATGTAAATCAAAAATGATGAATGGGATTGTGGCACTCCACTCGCTGCTAATGCGGAATGCCGCCAACGTATGCTACTAGGCAACAATAATCTCCGACTTCTCTTTCTTTAACCACCAAGTTCACTGTCGCACCCACAGCCCAAAAAAATAAAAGGAACCCCAACATCCGAACCCACTGCGGCCACTTCTACAAATCTTGAAAAATGGCACATTTTTGGATGCAATTGTATAAATTCTTTATTTTCATGCCTAAAGAGTTTTTTCTCCCAAGTTGGGATTGGATACAATTTTTATTTCTATTTAAGAAAAAATATTATTCACCAACTTTCACTTTTACCACCAAGTTTACTCATTTACACTTTTTCCCCAAGATTGGCTGGCAACAATGTCCATTGCTTAAGTGCTCTAGAGGAATGAGTTGCGACAATTTTGAAAGGAGTAAACGGCTTTGTTTTGCAAATTTTCAATTTTTCTTTAAATGATCATTCCGCTAAATAGAAGGTTTATGGAAAAGATAGGTATTTCTTTATTGTTGTCAAGCGCTATCAATGGCTAAGTCCTCCACAACTAATAAGGACTCAAAATCAAGTGCAACATGGTCATTCACATCCCCAGCACTTGTCTCAGCTGCTAAAGGATTCTCAAGTTCATTTCTCATTGAATAGTAGCTGAAGTCGAGATGTTAAGTGGGGTGCCCGACGACGTGGCCTCTGCCACTGGCCTGACCTGAAAAATGGGTCGCCTTGCTCTGCCACAATACACACCTAAATGGGGAGATGTGTACCCAAAAAAGGTTGGAAAAGGACCACCAGAGAGTTCTCCAGTGAACCCTCTCCAATTCTTAAGCCAGTTCCTTTAGAGATAAAGCATCTGAAAATATCTAAGATAAAAGATGAGAGAAAAATGTTATACCTCTCTACCTACTATGATTGGATTATTCATACTGCTATTTAGTTGAGATTTTCGAGATCCCAAGGGGTCGCCCGCGAATCCAAAATCGTTATAACCTATTAATAGAAAGTTCTAAATGTCTTCAGCTCTTTATGTACTAAGGTGAGCAATCAATTCAGCTCATATATCATCCTTTTCACACAATCTGTCCTATCTTTTTAGATTGGCCCTCCTCTTTATCTTTTTGGGTTATGAAAGCCCATCTATAGCTCAGTTCTTACGTATTCAGCTTTGCCACGACTAAAAGATACTTTAGGCTTTGTTTTACCTATTCAGCTCGATTCTTCCCTCAATTTTCTTTTAGGCTTTTGTAAGTCCATTTTCAATTCGGTTCTTTACCCTATCTTTTAAGCTCGGCTCTTCCCTTAATTTTCTCTTGGGCTTTGTAAGGCCCCTTTTTCTATTCAGCTTTGCTCTGTCTTTTTCAGCTCGGCTCTTCCTTTATTTTTCTCTTAGGCTTTTGTAAGGACCCTTTTTTTTCTTTTCATCTTCGCTTTTGCCTTTTCAGCTCATCCCTTTCTATTTGAGAGTGATATGAACTGATAGCGACGCTCTCCTCTACTTACTTTAGGGTAGCTCAGTTAGGATTAGGTTGGATCATCTGCATTCGAATAGTAAGATTGATTCAGATATAATTTAGGCTGGATCTTGTCCTTTTAGGATAGCTACGCCCTTTTCCATCTTTTCCAAGAGAATTTCGGCTCGACTTTATTTTAGGCACGATCAGCCACCATGGTTTTCGGGGCCGGGTGTATAGCAACTGCTGGGTCATTAACAAAAGAAGACTACTCAATCTCTTCCTCTATTAGATTTTCCAAGATAACAAACTAATTAGCCATTGTCGCCTCCTTTATAGCTTTACCCATATGTGATGTGGCCTCCTTTATAGCTTTATAGATTTTTCGGAATAACGCTTTCTAATGAGGATTCCGACTCAATATTATTTTTTAATTTTATTAACCGATTGTGTATGAATAGACCAACTACTACGTCCTCTCTTTAATTTTTTGAAAGGTTGTGCTACCTAAAATGGGTTATCTCCTTTGGAATAGACGGTGTGGCCAATAAGTTCATTGGCAAAAACCTTGATCCGGGCTTCATAGAGTTCATCAGATATGCGAAGGGATAGCACATCCCCATTTCGGTCCGGGAATAGAGGGTGCCCTGACTGGGTTGATAGGTTAGCTTCTTTGAGGCCCCGACGAGGGCGGCTGAAAAGCACCATCTGCAGTCGTGTTGGGAGGAGTACTGTTCAAAGCTCTATGGCGAGGTGTCACTCACTACAAAGAAAAACTGTTGTTTGTTGACGGGTCACGCCCATCAGCATTTTTGGCATCAACTAGTTTTTTGCTGACGGGATTAACGTACCAGTCAGCAAATGCCGACAGCATGCTGACGGGTATGTCCCGTCAGCAACAACCCTGCCAATAATTCGATACCCAATTGTCAAATGATATTGACGGGTCCTGCCCCTTTAGCATTTTCAATTAAATTTATTTTAAATTTTATTCTTATTTTATTTTATTTGTTATTTTTATCTGTATTATGTCACAAATAAATAATCCAATATGAAAACTAATTTGCATTTTCCAAAAAAATATAAAACTAAAAATAAAATATAATTAGTTAACAATTATACCGTATAAAGTATAAAGTTTAAATAAAATACCAAACATAAATATTATTTGTTCTTAAAACAACTACACATCATCATCATCATCAGCAGCAGCAGTTGGAGAACCACCTGGAGCATCAGAAGACGATCGCCGACGTCGCGCTACCATCGCTGCTGCGACTTCCTGCATCACCCACTCACGGAAAGCTGCCTCCATCTGGAGATGTTGACGTGCATGCTTCTCACGCATCGCCTGAAGTTGCTTCTGATGTGCACGCTCGCTCACCTGGAGCTGCTCCTGATGTGCCTGTTGGCTCGCCTAGTGTGGGCTCGCCTAGAGTTGCTTTCGATGTACCCGCTGGCTCGCCTCGAGCTGACTCTCGACCTAACTGTTCAAAACTTCCATTTGCGCCTGGAACTCCAAGACACGGCTATCTGGAACAGAAGAGGTACCGCCTCTGGAACTCTTCGAAGCCAGAAGAGTTCCTGAACATCCCGTGCCAAACCTACAACCCTTCTTCACCTCGACGGTCTGTTCTTGTCAACGGCTTCAGGATCCCGTGATGAAGCACGATCCTCCTCTAGATGTCTCTGATACTCCTCCTACAATATTTTGATTGATGTATAATTTACCGTTATGAGAAATAGAAATGAAAGATAAATATTTATATTAATTACATCTAAAAAATACTTACAAAAATCTACTGCGAAAGAGGATCAGTGAAAGAGCCGTCGGGTCTCTGATACATAGTTAAGAGAAACTCGAATGCATTGGGATCCCTACACAGATCCTCACGCTGTATAGAATATTTAAATTATTTTTTAATTTATATTCTTTTTGAGCTAATTAATTACTTACGAGCTAAATTCACAAATATATTTTAATTTTACTTACGAGCTGACGTGCATGACCAATCGTAGTATGAGACCCTCCTCTATACTTGGCTATCCCAGTGCCAGTTCAGCAGGACTGGCTCATCTTGTTCCTGCTCAGACTGCTTCTTGTTCTCTGCCTTCTCGAACTCCACCACCCATCTCCTCCACATTCCCTCACCTACACATGCGGGCACCCTCCCCTCTGTTCTCCACTTCGTCTTTCACTCATGGAGATGGCTGCACCACGAGTGAGCCATAGAACTGTAAAAGTCATGTCATACGACCTCCTCAGAATATACACTCGGGTCCCAATAACAGCGCCTCTGCAAAACAAAACAATTTGATTAATAATAATCATTATAAATATAATAACTTTCAAAAATAATATTAGTTTAATTACCAAAAATTCGGGCTACCAAAACCGACAATGAGACTCAAGAATATGCTCGTACTTCCACCCATCGGGATGTACACGAGTCTCGTGGATCAGCCGAGGAATCGTCGATTACTCTGTCGAGTCAATACGTATCCTAGTAAAATATAGATTTTATTAGAGTAATATATTAAAATAAAGAATTTATTACTTATAAAATTAAATTAAAACTACTTACCTCGGGGGGACGACATATACCTCGATCATACCAGGACGTAGTGGCATGAGGCATCTCGATGTACTAGCATCGGACGGCGTGACTGGAACGATCGATGGAGACACGGCCCGAAGATGGGCATAGAGAAGAACGTCCACGATCTCTACCTCTCATATAAAAAAACATTAAAATTTAAGCACAATTGAACTGGGACAAATGAGTTAATATAATTTCAAACTTGCAGAATTTGAAGGTCTATGGTTTAAAAATAATTCTCAAATTTACGATGTTGTTAGTCAACGTTTAACAACTTTGGTTAGCAACATCGACCAGAGTAAAATATAAAATATGCAGCGGAATAAAACAATAAGAACACGATATAACAAATTCAGTTCACAAGTAAAAGTACTTGTGAACTTAGGTGTACAAACTCGAAAACTATATTGCTTCCTTTTTCACGTTCAATACAAAAATATTAAGCAATATATGAAAACTAAATATCAATAAACTTGATACTAAATACTTGTTGCCGGAATGACAAGATCTTCTCCGTCAGTCACGCAACTTCGAAGAGCTTGTTAATCGCGATCAATGGCTTCAAGTAGTTCTTCGTGTTCTTCTTTCTTGCTCGTCGTGCATCACATCTTGCGTCGTTCTCTTCCTTGCAAAAACCCTGTGTGTAAAGTCTATACCAAGCTTTAGGAATCCCCTTATCTTAAATAGACAATCCTAGAATTCTAAACTTGGTAAACAAGATAAAACAAATTCTAAACACAATTTAGGAAACTAATAAAGTCTTATGCATAAACTAGGAAACACAATATACTCCTAAATCTAGTTTCCTAACTTATTTTGTGCCCAATAAAGTCAAATAACAAAAAAGAAATTATTGCCAAGAATAAATTTCTCAACAATCTCCCCCTTTTGCCTTTCTGGACAAAACACTACGACGCAAGCACAAATAAAAATAAATATCTTAACTCCCCCTAAGTTAGAACCCCCCCCCCCCCTAAATTCAAACCAACATTGTTCAAAATAACACTTAACAAAACAAAACAAACCAACGAAGGAACTTATTGACTTCGAACTCTCTTCGAACGTCGAGGGGATGTCGAAGTTCCTTCACCCTTATGCTTCCTCTTCTTCTTCTGCTGCATTTTCATCATCCTCTTCAAAGCCTTGTTGCGCGAGCGAATTCGCTTCCTCCTCTTCTCTTGAGCAAGACTCGCCAAGGTTTCGGCAGCAACAGCATCTTCAGCATCATCTTTATCAGCAGCAGCAGCAGCATCAACATCCTCTGCATTGTCCTCAGCAGGCAACAGCATCAACATCCTCTGCATTGTCCTCAGCAGCAACATCTTCTCCATCAACATCCTCTGCATTGTCCTCGGTAGCAACAGCATCAACATCCTCTGCATTGTCCTCAGCAGCAACAACATCAACATCCTCTGCATTGTCCTCAACAGCATCAAAGAGAAAGGGCCTTCAACAGTGAGCTACGAAGCGCCTGTAGCTGAGTAATCTACAGATCAATGGAAGCCACATTCGCACGAAGGAGCTGCGCTGAAATGCGGACCATGTTGGGATCGTCCCTCCAGACATCACTAGCAACATCAGCCCGAAAAGGAGCCTGCCAAGGCAAATCAATAACCCTAGCACCAGTAGTATGCTGGCCCCTCAAAGCAAACCAATCCGCTTCACCAGTGAGGACATCAACGGGAAGAAGCGCCAAACCTTGGTTTTCCAGCAGGCTGAAAATCAAAGAGGGAAAACACAACGAGGCGGCAGACCTAGATGTGGCAAACTTAGTAACAATATCAAACACATGTTGCCCGAAACTGAACTTGATACCCTTTCCAAGCCTGTACAAAAACTGGGCCTGAGGCCGAGTAACACACGTAGTATTCTTGGAATGAACCAGTTGAAAAGAGCCACCTTGTGCAATATAGAATAGAGAGAAGAAAGCCTAGTGCTCGGCAACTGTTCAAACCAAGTATGCACCATACCACCAAAAGAAAAGAAATAACTTCATCTATATCATCCACAATAGAATCACCTCGATAAGGTTCAGTTCCAAATAATTCATCAATTAAATCAGGAGTGAAAGCAAACACTCTACCATGCACAAACACTTTGCCATAGTTCACAGAGTTCGAATCAACAATCGACGGCAGCAAATTTGCATAAAACTCAAGAACAATATCCTGGACAAATGGCATGGCAGTGGAGACGGTGGAATACATACCTTTAAACTGGAGATAGGCAATCAAGTTGTGTCGCTCAAACAATTCAATGGGAACTCTACGCTCAGCAATCATGTGGCGAGTTTGATAAGTAGCAAACAGCTCGGCAGCCTCAGCAGTTAAAAATTTCTCCGAAAATGGCACCATATCCTCAAGCTCAGGTGTTGGAGTAGTAGTACCTGTGGAAGACTGGGAGTGAGCCGAGGCGTCAGAGGAAGGTGGCGAGGGAGCATGAGAAGCTTTCGAGACAGAATCAGTGCGGGAGGACAAAACAGACGGGGAACGATGTGATGTTGGCAAAGAGGTACCAAAATGAGTAGCAACATCGTCCTGTGGAGCAGCCTTCTTTTTCTTCTTATCCTTCTTGCAAGCAGTAAGGATATCTCGCAGCGGCACATCAGATGAGGAATCAGGGGAATGCTCAAACAAACCTGTATCAAACTCAGGTGGAGCATCATGAACAGGAGATGAAGGGGGAACATCGGCAGGTGGTTTGGCGGAGCTGGTGACCTCGCCTGTGATAAAGTCCAAAATAGTGTAGGGAGGAGAGGAATACTCAGTTGCAGTTGACCCAGGGGAAACCTTGATAGACACCGGGGGATTTTTCTTCTCCGCCAGCGACACAGTTTGTTTCCGGCGAGTAAACTTCATCTTCTCCGGCAGACTGGGGGCAGAGGCAAACGGCGGCACGGTCCCTACAATCGGAGCAGTAGGAACAAAATCCTCATCATCCGGGTCGGACTCCACGGTGACATCCTACTTGAGGTTCATATGTTCGATAGGCACATTACGACGTGGCCCCGCCTTGCTTTTTGGTACTGCCGGTGGCACAACGCCGGGGGGAATGTTGCGCAAGCGTCTAGACCTCTTTAAGGTAGGGTTCCCCACGCGTCCAAAAGTTTCAACTACAAACGCCAAATTTGGGGGATTATCCACATCAATTTCGTTCCCGGGCTGTCCTGGGAACATTTGAGCCTCCGGCGTGGCGTCAATCGGTGACAGAACAGGCACGGCAGCGCGGGAATCGGGCACCGGTGAGGATGGTGGCGATGTTGATACTGGTGGTGGTATTGATGAAGAGCCACCACCGATTTCCTCACGTATGTCCAGGCCACCGACTCGCGGATAAGGCATCGGAACCTGTTCGCCGGAGCGACGAACTTCTTCAGGCAATTCTGGAATAGACAAAGACGACGGCGGCGAGTTTGTCATCCTGCAAATTCTCAAAGCACACAAGAAAATCGAGAGAATTGGAGAGAGATAAGGAGGTTTAGGAGTTCAATTCGCAAAGGGTTATGGAGTTGTGATCAAACGGTGAAAAAGGTTCAG
Source organism: Phtheirospermum japonicum (assembly GCA_014905375.1). NCBI lineage: Eukaryota > Viridiplantae > Streptophyta > Magnoliopsida > Lamiales > Orobanchaceae > Phtheirospermum > Phtheirospermum japonicum. The sequence goes on from BMAC01000498.1 coordinate 608,214, forward strand.
GTTTTTATACCAAAAAAAAATGATCGTTGAGGAAGAGAGAGAAAATAGTAAATAAAAGGAAATAACCCTAATTTGTTTCACCGGCTAATTTCGTGTTTTAAAAACACGATTTTTATTCCCTTCTAAAATAACACCACTCCCCCTCGAATTAGGCTACATGATCACATTAACACGCCCATCATCCCTTCCCATTATCTCCTCCTTATTTTTTTTAAAAAAATAAAATTGCACAACTTGATCTACAAAATTGCCGAAGTACAAAGCTGAATTTTAAAGAACCATCAGCACAGTTGTATCTATCTTGTGCAATGTAAATTATCACTCACCAAATTCACCTCGTTATTACTTGTCCAGCCGTCCGATTTTAACTCCACTAAAACACTTGGTTAGCTCAATTCAAAACAAAATTAAGAGATTCAAGTTAGACATAAACACAAGAAACAAAACGCACAGCAAGATGGCATCTTCATAATGTATGAATGTCCTACGGGATGCCTAAAATTCATGACCTAAAAGATTATATAAAAACATATTCAGATTTCAGTGACTTGATCCAATGTTGCTTTTTATTACTGACAACATTATGAACCAACATTTGCTTAGGTGAAGTCAATGGAAACTTACCCCTTAACCCAAGTTAATGATTACGTCAAGATCTCTCAAGAAGGTGATTTTTAAAGATTGGAGCATTTTGTGTCCAGATTTTCTTCATCCTTGAAAGGATTTAAATTTTTTAATCTTCAACAATTGCTATTAAACACCTCTTGTTTTTGGACCTGGGAGAAAACCAATTTTTACAGACAAGTCCCACAATCACCTAATCTGAAGAGGTTGGTCCTTTTTGTCATCACTTTTATTGTAACAGAGGACCTTATTGCACTTTCAATCAAAATCAATGCATTAGAAATATGTATGAAAAGAAAGGTAAAAATGCATGCAAAAGTATACAGATGTTGTGACTGATGTTGCACTTATATTGTTTTGTGTTGTTTCAGAGATAACAATAAAATACATTATTTTATGAGATCAATTTAAATGAAAAAGTGTTGAAATAATATTTTATAAACAACATGTTGATAGCCAATAAAAAAATAATATCATATTATATTGTATTGTGCATTTTTGTATAATTTAATTAAATAAAGTGATCAAATTATTTTGAGAAAAAAATGACAAATTTGATATTGTTGGACTTAGGATGAAGAAAATAACGAAAAAATATAAAAAGAAAACTCATAATAAAAATCAAAATAACATATAAGTGATTATATATATATATATATATATATATATATATATATATATATATATATATATATATATGTGTGTGTGTGTGTGTGTGTGTGTATATAATATTACTTTTTATTACTTTTTAATGTTAATTAGAGTATCTATCCTAATTATGTTAAGAAGATTCCTACATAATTAAAAGAGGGAACTAATCTTAGGTGACTTTTTAATTAAAAGAGGAAACCAAATCATCATTAATATTAATTAGGGTATCTATCATAATTATGTTAATAAAATTCCTACATAACTAAAAAAAGAAAATAATCCTACGTGATATTTTTTCTCATTCCTACTCATATTTTTTTCTCTCTCTGGACTGACAATCTAATTAAGGTATTTATTTCTCTAATTATATTAAGAAAATTACTAAGTAATTAATAATCCTACGTGGCATTTACGTGACATTCTACTTATATTTTTTTCTCTCTCCAGACCTCTCTTTTAATATATATATATATATAGATTTGTATCAGTTTTTGTTTGTAATCGCCGGTTCGGTTTTTAATCGAAGGTTTTTCGGGGTTTACTATTGATAAATTTAATCTTGACCATTTTTATTTTATTTATTTTTTTGCGAAAAACAACTGTTCAATGTTTTTTCAAACCAGAATCAAATCGTCGGAAATCGTTTCACGATTTCTATTTAATTGGAATCGTGGTCAACGGGTAACTGAATCGTAGACCGTTAACTGAAACCGATAATTTTTCAATTAATCGGAACCGATTTAACACCTCTAGGCACGGTCATTCATGTAGTCAATGCAATTAACCAGTAAATTAAATGGGTTTCTTATCAAAAATATTATAAATAAAAGTGTTATGGGAACCGTTCTCACATGTTCTATTTACCTAGATAATTTAAATGAGTAAACATTAGCAGTTGGTATTTATTGATTTGTACATATTTGTATGTGATTTTCATGTATTTTTGCATTGTATGTTGTGTGCTTTTAGGGTGTTTAGGTTTATCTTTTTATCGTTTTTCTTCCTTTTGATGTTTTTCGTCTCGTTTGGTGTTTAATGTGTTTTTACTTTATTTTATATGAAATAATCTAATTTTTCTTTATTTTAGTGTTATAGCTCGAGACGACGAAGATTGGACGAGCAATGTACTGTGCTGACACTGGGTACCAGTCTGACACTGGGTTACCCAGTGTCCGAGTCCTGCCGACACTAGCTGCCGATGCCCGCAGCCTGGCTCGCGTCGACTGACGCACCGTCGACGCAAATGTTCAGTTGCGTCGATCCTAGTTCTGTCGATCGACGCACTGCCTGGTCGACGCGTGCAGCCTGCCCCGCGTCGACCGACACACCGTCGACGCAAATGTTCTGTTGCGTCGATTCTAGCTCCGTCGATCGATGCACTGCCTGGTCGACGCGTGCAGCCTGGCTCGCGTTGATCGACGCATCGTCGACGCTCCGGCAGTTTGAGCGGTTATTTTCGAAATTCTATAAAAAGCCGGTGGTTTCTTCGTTTTGAGAGTGCTGGGACGAGGGGGAAAGGTCAGAATAATACAGAAGACCCTCGGTTCATGCCACCATTTCAATTCACGCAAAATTAGAGTTAGATAGTTCGTAGTTTCGTCGTTTCTATGTCGTCCGTCGTTCAAAGGCGATTCTCATCGCTGAAGATCGTTCGATGGCTGCTGCTTTCTTAGATAATAAGTTTTCTGAACTTGGCTTATTTGTTATGATAGTATAGGTTTGGATTTCGTTGTACTTTGATGTTGAACTTTAATAGCGTAATTTAGTATAATCCTTTTACATGTTTTCTAGTTGTTAATTTATGTTTATATTTCATGCTTGTATTGAAGTCTTCATGTTCATGCTTTGGTTTCATGCTTGGGCTGAAATTATGTTGTTGATCATGATGATGCTTGTTGGCTAAGTTTATCGGTCTAGTGTGCTTAGGGTCGTTTAAAACTATCGGGATTGACAACCCCGATCGTGGAGACGATTCCGGCGCACTAGACCCTCGCTTTTATTAATCGTTTTTAAAATTTCAATTTCATTGCTCGTAGATGTTAGAAAACCTCAAACTAAATTGGATCGAGTGTTTAGTTTAGTTTTTATTTTCGTTTCTAAGTACGTAAAATCGAACACCGAAATAGTTTCCGATTAGTCTTTCTTGTGATTCGACTCGAGTCAGCTTATCGCCTACAATAGCTCCGTTCTCTTGGCGGACGAGCTTTTTTATTTTAAAGTGAAAAAATTCGATTTCATTTATCATACAAAAATGAAAAGTATAAATAAAAGGTAGATTATGGGATACTATTAAAAGAGAAATGAGGAAAAAAAAACTTATTAAAAATAAACGTAGTATGACCATGTAACTCAAGGTCTTAGAGTGATGTGCAACAATTTAGATAAATATTATTTAAATCAACAAATGCAACAAAAATATTACTA
>BMAC01000498.1:611937-628868 GCA_014905375.1 Phtheirospermum japonicum
GTAGACGGACGGGTTGGCGATTTGGACGGCCGGGAAGGAGTTTGTAGTTGGTGGTTGAATTGGACGACGGCGCGGTTTGGCCCCTTTCTGGACTCGGCCGTGGGTAACGTGGGGCTGCTGGGTTGTTGTGTGGCTGAGTCGGGCTTTGGATTTCGGGTCTCGTTCGGGCATGGCGTTTGTGGTTGGGTTCCGGTCAGGAGGTTTTGGGGTGCGCCTGGTTGTGGGTTGAAACGGACGGCCGTGGTTTTGGCTCGGCAGCTGGCGTTGTGGCTGAGCTAAAAGGTGGCTGTGGTTTCTTCCGGGTTTGGGGTTTTGGCAGGGATGGTTGGAAATGGTTCTGTGACGGTGGTTGGTGGTGGTTTTGGGTGGTTGAGGGTTTGGCCGCTGCTGAAAAAATGACGCGCTGCCCCAGCCGACGGTGCTTTCTGGGAGAAATCCCCGGTGCTTTGATCAGATAACTTAGTTTAGTGTTATCAGCTCTGTTGAGTATTTTATGGAGGTTGGTGTACAGATAAAAATAGAATTAAACCTAGTGCTTTTTGAATTGGGGCCTGGTGCTTTTTAGAGAAATACCCCGGTGCTTTTAAGAAAAGCGCTCCAAAAAACTAGCACTGACAACATAAAAAAAAAAAAAAAACACTGTCGAAAATTTGTGTAGCAATAAATAGTGATATACAATACTTTTAATATTCAGATTTTTAAACTTAATTTTATTTATTTATTTTTACATTTTTAAATATGCAATATGTATCTTAAATCGTAGATCTTGAGAATGTGATTAATTTGATATATATTTCATTAAAAATGAAATAAAATTAAAAAAGTTATGGTTCGTTGAAAATTTGAATTTTATTATAAATTTTTGAATTTGCAATTATATATCCGTTGTGCTTTTTAAAAAGCAATTTAGTGCTCTTATTAAACGTCGTTATATGTCCAAAATACCCTTTTTAATTATTTAATGGATTTTTTTTAATTATTACTATTTTGACATGTCATAATTTCAACCATTAAGATTATCCAATCTAATGGTCAAGATTAGTCCCTAGGTTCGCATATAATGACATGGTTCCATTTGAACCCAACCCTATATATATATATATATATATATATATAGATTAAAAGGTTCTTAACATGTATTTTTTAAAAAAAAATGCATATTTAAATATTTTGTATAAGAATTGATAGATTAAAAGGTTCTTAACATATATTTTTAAAAAAGAAAATGCATATTTAAATATTTTGTATAAGTATCAATTCTTTGATCAATTATTACTACTATTATTATTGTTATTATCATAAAGCAAATAACTAATCAGTTATATTAATTTATGGTTTTTGAATCTTGATTTCTTGTACTTTATAATAACTTATAAAATGTTGTGTAATATTTAAAAATAAAAATTTGTAAAAATCTGTTGCCCATAAATATATTGATGATACACATATTTATAAAGTGGGGTGGATTTGTAAATTACTCAATCATGAAACCCAAATTCTTAAGTGTGAAGTAAATAGCAGGAAAGGGGTACGGCTGCATTTTTAAATTGTCGCACTCCACTGCACATGTAAATGTAATTGTAAACCCAAACTAACGGTAAAATTATACATTATATATGAATAACTTCACGTTTATTAATGACTAGAAGATAACCCGCACTTCGCTACAGGTGTCGACAAATATGAAAGTGAATTATTCATATATTGTTGTTATTAAAGTTCTCTTACTTTCATTGAAGTCCAAACATATTAGAATATCAATAAGTGCTATGTTCAGCAATCAAATTGAGATATTTGCCAACTCTACTCACCAGACACCGAACACCGGATCACAGACTCTGTTATGCCTAGCCTCTTGCCTCTCTTCCCACAGACCGATATTTTTTTTGCCTCTGCAGGAACAGTTTGAGTCCAAGTAAAACAAATGTTACATAAATTAGACTATCTATTATTTCTCTTGTTCAAAGAACAACAAAGTTATATTTCAAAGTCAGAGATATCAAATGTATAGGTACCACAAAAGCCACTTTATTTGCAAATCAATAAATATTAATGTTGAGAAAATAATTAGAAAAAATAATTATATTTTCCCTCAACCATTAATGCCTACAGTTCATCTAACCTTTAAATCCACAACTTCCTAAAGTGAAGATTCACTAATCCAATTATTTAAAATAATCTTCTATACTATGTGACTCAACAAAAACTATAAATCTATCTGCTACCTTGATGTTAAACCAAGCAAGTCCAGAACTCAGTACCAAATAATAATGAAAAGGGGGAAAAAGGAAAAAGAAATTAAATACATAATCACCATTTCCCTCTTCTTCTTTACCCGTTGCCAAAGATCTGAATATCCAAAATAATAATCAACTCCTGAAACAAAGGAGAAAAAGATCACGAATCAGAGTATACATTTATATAGAAAATGTAAAGGGAAAAAACTCGAGGAGAATTAATAGAGATAAAAAATAAATAAAACAGAAAGAAGAATAAGGAAAAAAAAAACTTGAAAGATCATAAATGAATTCAACTCCTGCCAATTGAATTAATGGCCTCAAGATATCAAAAATTTCTATAAGAAAACAATGAAAATAAAAGACTGAAAATCTTAAGAAAATGTCCTTGAGTCCACTTCAATTACCAAAAGGAATTAAACCTCAATATTACAAAATTATATAAGGACAAAAAGTAGAGAAGAATTACCTGTAACAAATTACATAATCCACCAACCTGAAACAAATCATAAATATAATTTAATCATTAATAAAGAAAAAACAAAAAAAATAAGAATAAGAAGAACAAAGTTTCATATGGGAGCAAAGGATAATTCTTTTTATTTATTTTTTTGTGAGCAAAAAAACTTGTTTTGAATTCCTTTTTATTTATTTTTTTGTACGCAAAAAAACTTGGGTTGAATGCAAGTTGCTTTCTCCTTGTGATGTTTGAATTCTGATTTGGAAGAAACTCACATGACGTGGTGTGGGGAAAGATTTGGGCAAAAAAGCACAAAATTGAATAAATAAAATCAACCCCGAAAATAGAAAGCTTCTCTGCAAGTTGCGCTTGTCATCCTAAAGAAAAGACGATAGCTATTTATCATTCTTTCTTTTTTATATATAATATAAAAATAGAAAAGATATGAAAAATCTTGAGGCTCAGATTTCTGGTCAGACAGAGAAATCACGGTTGCATCGCAGATAGAGGGATGCACAAAACAAAATCCCTCAAAATCTCATATGCCATCTGGGTCGCCCCGCCAAGATACGGGCGAGGTTTCACCCCATTATCTTGAAATTGAGAAAACCCAGAATAATCAAGTAACATCATAACAACCTTACAAAAAGAGAAAGGAAGAAACTGATGAGAGTGCCTCGGAAATAGGGTGAAAAAACCGTAGAAAAGAGAGGATCCGGAACCTTGAAGGCCACCTTCCAAATTGTATTTGGAAAAAAAGAAAAAAAAAAAAGCCCAAAGAAAAATAACACAAAGAGCCCAAACAAAGTATTAAGGCCCAAAACACCAGCCCCTCCAATCAAATACTGACAAATGAAATTCAAATGGTATTGCACACCAACTTTAGAATAGAAGTATAGATATAGAATTGTCAGATGGATAGGAGAACCATCGCCACGCCATGGTTGCGAAATCACAGTTGCATCGGAGATAGAGAGATGCAAAAAATAGAATCCCTCAAAATCTCATATGCCATCTGTGTCGCCCCGCCAAGATACGGGCCATGTTTCACCCCATTATCTCGAAATTGAGAAAACTCAAAATAATCAAGTAACATCATCACAGCCTCACAAAAAGAAAAGGGAAGAAGATGATGAGAGTGCCTCAGGAATAGGGTTAAAAAAACCGTAGAAAAGAGAGGAAGGATCCGGAACCTTGAAGGCCAGCTTCCAAAATTGCACTTTGAAAAAAGGAAAAAAATAAAGTCCAAGGAAAAATAACACAAAAGGCCTAAATAAAATATTAAGGCCCAAAATGATCGAAAAGCAAACAATATGAGCACGAAATTATATATTGGCATAGTCAAAACAATAATTTGACCACATTATATCGAAGAAGTTCATGAAACATAATAGAATCATAGTCACCAACTCATGGCAAGAAACTGAATGAATCAAGAATATATTAACATGGTTAAATGCAACAGCATATTTAATTAAGATATTTTATATCTTGCCTTTCATGCAGGTCTACAAAACAGAAGAATTCAATCGAATATAAACTGACAAAAATTATTATCAATGAAATGACAGAAGTCTTTTCCGTATTTTGAGAGAAATTCATTTATATTTGAATATCATAGGGTAGGTACTATAAGAAAACAGTGAAGAGAGAAATAATACCTGTCGAACAATTCCTTTCAACCTTCACATTCCAGAAATTTATATGGAAAACAGAGAAGAGAGAGAATAAGAAATTTATAACATAAAATCAATCTCAAACTGAGACTATTTAAATAAAATCGAACTCAGTCTAAACATCATGTTTTTTTTTGGTCTCGAACTGAGAATATTTATACTAAAACCGAATACAGTCTAAACATGTCATGTTTGGTCTTTCAATGGCATCATTGAAAAAATAAAACCATCCTTTCATTTTTATATTGAATAAATTTATCTCCTTTCATTATATTAAGAACATTTTGTGTCTTATCAAATAAAATAGCAGTGATATATTAGACACATAAAATAAATTGACCTAATAGCAATAAACTTGGGGATAAAAAGTTGATGCCATATTGAAACACACCTTTTTTTAATAAATTAAATTTTAGCTTTTATTAACAAACCTAACAAATATAAATGTCTTAATATCAACTACTTTTAGCTTATGCTATAACAAAATGAGTTTTCTAAAACAAAGGTTTTAACACTAAACCCTCACTCCTTAATAGAACAATTAGTATATGCAGTGCCAATCATCCAAAAAAGACAAATGATAGAGAGTTGAAGCTACGAACCGAGAGAATGATCAAACAATCCGATCTCTTCCAACCTCTTTTTTATCTACTTTTCTGCAAAGCAAAATACAATAAAAAAATAACCAAAAAAAATTATGTTATATAAAATTAAGGAAAGAAGAGAGAGAAGCATATAAAAAATCGAATGTGAGAGCACTATGACCTTATGTTAATTCGACCCTTTCATATACCAGAAATTTATGAAGAAGAAGAAGATGATGATGATGATGATGATCTTCAGAGCCATCCAACAATCTGACCCATTCAAAGCTTGAATATTCTCGCAAAAAAGGAAAAATAAGAATAATAATAATAATAATAATAATAATAATAATAATAATAATAATAAAAATAATAAAAATAATAAATTCAGAAAAGAAAGGAAAAGAGAGGAGTTCATCTACCAAGAAAAGTCTAGAATAAGCTAGAGTTCTAAAATTAATAAAAATTAGACACTTTCCAGAGAGACATTAATTACATCCTAAAAATTTGATTTACCAAAACTCCATATTTACATCATAAAAAATGTGTTGTAAACAATACTTACCCATCGGATAAAAGTTGATAATATCGAAATGTTGGTCCATCATTAGTCCTTTAATTGCTGAAGGCAAAATGCATGAGTACTATATATACAAATCTCCAAATATCAGAACAACAAACAAATAAATCACGCAGAAAAAGAAATGATAACAATTAGTTCAATTAATTTTACCTCCTAGAAGGTACACCTATTAGTTTATTCTATTTTATTTTATATTGCAAATTATACTCGCACACACTATAAGAAAATCAGACCTAATAGTAGAAGTTAAAAATCAATAAACTTACATAAAGAAATTTGTCCTTCCCAATGAGGCCATAGACAAACCAAGAAGTACCACATAAGAAGAAAAACAGTGACAACGGAAAAGGCATATACTCCACGCTCTTGCTTTTAATCACGTCCTCTGCACATTAATCCAAAATCCAATCAGAAATTAATCTAAATCACATTTCTCTTTCTTTTCAATTTTGATTAAATAAATTAGATTCAGGAGTAGAAGTTGACAACTGCACACACGAAAATGTATTTATTATTTTTTTCCAAATAAAAGTTGATAATCTCTATTTTCAGTGTCGACGAAACATAATAATGCTACATTTTGAAACAAAATAAAAAAATGACATCGAAATAAGGATAAAATTAATAACAAAAATTAAAACACTTTCATGATTGATAAAGGGGAAGCATACATTATGATGGAGAAAACCGTGGCAGCATAACCACAAAGTTGTTATTTTTGTGTCATGTCATCAAATGCCAAAGTTGAAGCAAAGCAATAGTGGTAAAATCTATTTATTTACAACTGGGATAAGATAAAAATTATGAAGACCAAACTTCAAGGGATTTTTTGTAATTACTCCAAACTTCTGGGAAGGAAAATATAATAATATAAAAGGAGCTCCTGCAACAACTTGTAGTTTATCCTAATACGGGGTGACATTATTATTTCTGGCCCTATCACCTACAACAACTTGAGAAGATGAGCCAGAATGTTAATTACCACAAAAAAAATGCCCTCCTTTAATGAATTTAATGTGAAAGAAATCATCCAGAAGCAAGTTGTCTTTAAGAGATGTAGTTATTTGCAATAAGACCAGAAGGAGTGATATTTTAACTAAAGAGGAATGTGTTTATGCTAACATTTCTCAAGTATGATTGGTATTTACTTTTCTACACTATACTTTCTCCTTGTCATTCTTTTTTTAATATATAAAAGAACATAAGAACTGGGAACAGAGGATGAGTTGTTTGTGCTTTGTTCCAATATTTCTCGACATTTAAAAAAAACAAAAAGAGAAAAAAAAAACTCACAGTAAATCATAAGGCATAACGGGGAGAAAAATAATTGTGCATTGGAAGATTTATCATGGTGGTTGAAAGAGAAACCCCTAGTACATTCTTCTAATTAGGGTTAAAAAAACTAAAAAAAAATAAGAAAAAAGTGTTATCCAGAAATATAAAATCAGAATATAAAAACAGAGAAAGAAGAAGAATTGTCGTCACCTTCGATTCGTATGTGAATGGCTTTCCGATCTTGGGGTTTCTTTGTCTTTCTCCACCTTCGAAAGTGAAGAAGCAGGTGGTGACAGTTTTGGTGACTTGACAACAAACCTAACACCAACACAGGCTGCTCCTGAATCAGATTCAGACACTGATGAGGAAGAAACAGAAAGTCAGATTGACTTACACCAGAAGGATATTTTGAGGAACCATCTTACGGATCAGATGATTGGAGATCTTGATGAAAGAAGTACAAAAAAGCATCAAATAAACTTCAAAGAGATGGTTAGGTATGTTTGTCTATCTATTAACAGCTCTAAAATTCGAGAATCTTTGTTTCTTTTCAAGAGAGAGCCAAAGCGTTTAGAGGATGCACTGAAGGATGAATTCAGGATCAAAGCCATGCAAGAGGAGTTGGATCAATTTGCTAAGAACGATATTTGGGACTTGATTCCTCATCCTGAAAATTCACACGTCATTGGTACCAAGTGGATTTTCAAGAATAAGACATATGAGGCTGAAAATTTTGTGAGAAACAAGGCATGCTTATCGATTTTGATCAAACTTTTGCTCCAGTCGCTCGAATTAAATCGGTAAGACTCTTATTTGTTGTTGCTTATCATATGAAAATGTCTCTACATCAAATGGACATAAAAAATACTTTTCTTAATGGAGTTTTAAGTGAAAAAGTATTTATTATGTAACCTAAAGGTTTTGTTGATCCTCAAAAACCAAACTATGTTTTAAAATTGAAAAGGGCTATGTATGGTTTAAAACAAACTCCTAGAGCTTGGTATGAAAGGTTGACTTAACACCTACTTTTCTTGAACTTTAAACGGGGGGAAGTTGATAAAATCTTATTTCTCCTTAAATCGAACAATCACATTTTAATTGTCCAAATTTATGTGGATGATATAATATTTGGTTCCACTAACGAGTAGATGGTGAAAGAATTTATAACAAAAATATCTGACACATTCGAGATGAGCATGGAAGGTAATCTCTTTTACTTTCTTGGTTTGAAAATTAAGCAATTGGATGACGGTATTTTTCTTTCTCAATCCAAATATACTAAGAATTTTGTTAAGAAATTTGGGTTAGAGAATGATATGCATAAGAAAACACCGTTAGGAAAAACTAAGAAACTATCTCGAGATGATGTTGGGATTAGTGTTGATAACACCCTGTATAGGAGTATGATAAGAAGTCTCTTGTACTTGACAGCTAGCAAGCCTGATATTATGTATAGTGTGTGTCTTTGTGTCAGGTACCAGTCAAACCCTAAAAATAGTCACATTTAAAAGTTGTTAAAAGAATTATTAGGTATGTAGCCGGTACGACTGATTTGGGTGTTTGGTATACTAAGGATACAAGTAATGAACTTGTGGGATATACGGACTCGAATTGGGCTGGGATGTTGTGGATAGGAAGAGTACTGGTGGGGGTTATTTTTTATTGGGTAATAATCTTATCTCATGGTACAGTAAAAAGCAAAATTGTATCTCTCTTTCTACAGCTAAAGTCGAGTATATTGCAGCTAGAAGTGCTTGTACACAGTTACTTTGGATGAACCAAATGATAGAGGACTACGATCTACATAGTAGAATTCTGACCGGGCTTTGTGATAATTCCAGTGCCATTGATATCTCAAAAAATCCGGTCCAGCACTCACGAATCAAACACATTAACATAAGGTATCACTTTATTTGTGACATGGTTGAGAGAAAGATAGTAAGTCTTGAGCACATAGGAACAGAAGTGACATGGTTGAGAGAAAGATAGTAAGTCTTGAGCACATAGAAACAGACAATCAGCTTGCTGACATTTTCACAAAAGGCATTAGATATAGAGACATTCTCTCGATTGAGAAGAGATTTCGGAATGTGCATTATTTAAGTCGATGTTAGTTTTCATGTCATGACACCTAAATTGTTATCATTCGTGACATCTGTAAATTTTGCATGCATTTTTTATTTAATTTTTCCAACATATCCTAAATGTATTAAGTTTGATTGAAGTACAGAAAAGTCATGTGTTGTAATAAAAAGTGATGAAAAAGACTAACCTCTTCAATTAGGTGATTGTAAAACTTCCCAGCAAAAACTGGTTTTCTCTCAAGTCAAAAACAAGGAGTGTTAAAAGCAATTGCTGAAGATATGATATTTCTCTTCAAATCATTGAAAAGATGCAGAAAATCTGGATTTAAAAAAAGGATCCAATTTGTAATTTTCACCCTTTTGAGTGATTTTGACGTAGTCATTAACTTGGGTTAAGGTATATGTTTTCATTGACTTCACCTGAAGCAATGTTAGTTATAATGTCATCACATAAAAATCAACACTGATCATGTCACTTAAATCAATTGCTGTATTTTTATCTTTTTAGATCATGAATTTTAGGCATCAATTGGGATATCCATACTTTGAGAAGATACCATTTTGCTTTGTGTTTTGTTACTTGTGCTAGCGTCTTTCTTTGAATTCTCTTAATCTTGTTATGAATCTTGCTGACTGAGTATTTCAGTGGTGTTAAAATCGGTAGATTGGACAGGTAATAAGAGGTTAATTTGGTGGGTGAAAAATTGCGTTGCAAGGATTTTGTTCAATTATGGTGATAGTTTATGAAAATCCAGCTTTATCTCGGTATATTATGTAGTTAAGATATACAAAAAAAAAAAATTATGGAAAGAAATCTTTGGGGGTATAAAATAGGAAGATGTGATAATAGAGGGGTTATTTTTTGGAATTATTTTCTTACTCGTCTGCATCCTTACAACAGTCATATTTACCCCAATTATAGAGCCAAGGATTTTCACTTTCTATTCACTTTTGATTTTACTGCTAACGGTACAAAATTCCTCCAATAGCAAACAATTTTCTCTCTTGATTTTTGTATTCCCTCCCAATTTGTTCTTGTAGAATGTCGAACCCATCATCTCTAAACAAAATTCCAGAACTACCGGCGAGTGTACGCCGTTCCGGTGAACAGGTCCCAGTGAATTTACCAAGATTTGCTGCGATGGACATACGCGAAGAGGTTGGTGGTGTTGTACCACCAAACCCGTCACCAATTGACTCCACTATCGCTAATCCACCTCCGATCAATCCGCCAGACCTGGTTCCTGTCACGGCCGCCTCCAAAGTTGTTCCGGAGGTTCATGTTTTTCTCGACCAACAGGGTAACGAGATTGACGTGGACAATCCCTCAGATTTGTCGTTTATTTCAAAAGTCTTTAGTCCATTTGGGAACCCGACCTTGAAAAGGTCGAGAAGGCTACGTACGTAATATTCCTCCAGGCGTGATTCTGGCGGCAGTTCCGAAGAGTCGAGTAGGGGAGCGACGTCATGTGCCTACCGAGCACATGAATTTGGCTGAAGACGTCACGATCGTGACGGACCCCGATGATGAAGACTATGCTCCCTCAAAAATTATTGTCACATCGCCAACCACTTCTACTCCACGACTGTCGAAGTCAGCGACTCCTCGCCGGAAGCAAACCATGAGTTTTGCTGAGAAGAATCCGCCAGTGTCTATTAAAGTGTCACCGGCCTCGAACCAGCTATTTTTATCCCCCATACGAGATTATCAATTTTTTCACTAGAGAAGTTGCAAGCTCTTCCCATCCTTTGGTTGCTGATCCCCCTTTGAATCCGTTTGACATGACTCAGCCTGAGCCTGAGTATGATTATTCAACTGATTCCGATGATGCTTTTTCTCTGTCTGAACATTTGTCTGCTACAAAGTCAGCGAAAAAGAAGTCCAAGGCTACCTAGAAGATTGGTGAGAGTTCGGGTGTTTCTTCACCGAACGCAGCACCACCTGCAATTGCCCCGTCAGTAGAAGTTGGTCCTGGTGATGTGTCACCAAAATTTACATCACCTGCTGCCGATCCTTCCCCCTCCATCTCCGATTTGCCTCCTCCACCTCCAATTTTGCTGATGTTGTTGCTCCTGAACGTGCACCGTTCCCGTCTTCTGCTTCAGAAGAGGTTTCTAATAATTCTACTGACTTTGCTATTCAGAACATTGAGATTGAAAACATGGTGTCGTGTCACCAATGTTCCTGACCAAGGAGGTTGAAGAGTTATTTGATGCTATCAAAATCGAGGCATGATCGATGAGCGTCGAATTCCAGTTGATATCTTCGAGAAGCAGAACTTGATTGCCTTCTTTAAACACCGAGGTATATATTTCACTGTTTTAACTGCTATGCCATTTGTTCGAAATGTCGTGCTGGAGTTTTGTGCAAATATGTTGTCTTCCATTCTTGATTCCAAGTCCGTGAACTTTGGAAAAATGTTTGTGTGTGAAACTATTTACTCGTTTACTCCTGCTTTAATCAATGAATTGTTTGGGATTGAGGACTATCACGGTGATTCGACGGTGGATGACACGAACGAGGTGGTTGATTTTCTGACTAGTGGTTTGACGAAAGCATAGTGTGAGCAATTGTTGAGCACACGGCTATCATCTCTTTATTTTGTGCTGCATAAGCTGGCTATCTGCAATTGGGTCCCTACCAAGAATGTCACGGTCGTCACTCGCCCTCACGCATTGTTTTTATTTAAACTAGGTTGTTGGATCAGGTTCAACTTTGGTCAGCTTGTGTTTGATGCTATCACTAGGTTTGCTATGACAAAGGTCACGTCCTCCTTCTGCTTTCCATCTCTCATTTACAGTCTATTGGAAAATCAAAGTTTTGTTATTACTTTGTATTTATATTTTAGTGCAATATTATACTCATTTGAGATTTGTGATTTATTATAAGTTCCTTTTAATTTGCTCTTTGGTCCACGGGTCGATCCGTCCCTCCTGTTCGTGACCAAGCAAATACTGATATTGTTTTTTAAAAAAATATATATCTATAAACTAAAGGAATGTTTCTTTATTTTATATTTTTTATTATTTTATTTGATATTTATTCTAATTGCAGAGTTGTTATACTCATGTGGTAACCGCACCATGTATGCCATACCATTCGCTGACCCCAATCGAAGAATTCGAATTCTTACCTCTGCTGCCTCCATACTTGCATATTACTAATCAACGAACACTTTAAAGGCATGCATTAAAACAAAACTATATTAAAATTTATATTTAAAACCTAAACACTTCAATAAAATAAACAAATCAAAATATAAAACAAGTGAATATATACTCACACAGTCCGTTCCCAGGACATCATGACATCTGAACTTAGTTAGCAAAATGGTATACCTGATCGGGTTCGATCTTTATCCCGATAAGGTATATCTTATGTTATCAGATGCCTTGGCATAAGGTATACGCTTTTGCTAATGAAGTTCAGATGTCGTGGGAAACGGATTATGCAAGTATATTTTTACTTGTTTATTTTATCAAGTGTTTAGGTTTTAAATATAAATTTTAAGAGATCTTTATCCCGATAAGGTATATCTTATGCTATCAGATGCCTTGGGATAAGGTATACCCTTTTGCTAATTAAGTTCAGATGTCGTAGGAAACGGACGGACTGTGTGAGTATATTTTGACTTGTTTATTTTATTAAGTGTTTAGATTTTAAATATAAATTTTAATATAGTTTTTTTAATGTAGGACTTGAAATTGTTTGTTTTATTGATTCGTATATGGACCATAATTACCCTAATAGTATTGCTAATGTATTGAGTGATAAGGGTGTTCAACACTTATGCAAACCAACCAATGGTATGTATGGAGGCAGTTCAAGTTCATTAGTTCTTGAACAGAGGCAAGAAGAATTTTTCGATTGGACTCACCGAATAGTATGGCCTACATGGTGCAGTTACAATGTAAGTATGTCTACAATTAGAATGAATATAAATAAAATATATATATATAATAAACAAATATTCATTTGGTTTATATATATATATATATATATAATTTTTTAAAAACAATACCAGATCTGCTTGGCCGCGGATAGGAGGACGCATCGACCCGTGGACCAAAAACCAAATTAAAAGAAACCTGTAATAAACCACAAATCTCAAATGAGTATAATATTGTATTAAAATATAAATACAAAATAATAACAATAAATATATGTAAGTTTCTGACAAAGGGATTATCTGGATGTGGCTCCACCGCGTCCATGGTTATCTGATGATGGGAAAGAAAAAAGAACCGAAACCAATCAAGTACCATTCATTAAACGTTTTGGGACAAATAAATAAACATTTTGAAATTGTTTTTCTCCACCCTATTGGCAGTGTGGCCGAGTTCAAACAAAAAAAAAATGGATAAAAAGAGTAAAATTAACCCAAAAAATTTCTTGGTAAAGCAAATCGAAGGGAGGAGATATCATTTTTCTCCTCTCTAGAGGGATGATGGGAGATATTGTTTTTGCTCTCCTCCCTACGGTGAGCCGACATTGTGGCTGGCTACAAACATACAAACAAACAAAAAAGGGGATAAAACTACATTCACAGGAGGTGGTGAGTGATTTTGACTATTTTCCCCATTTTCACCCCACTTTTTTTCGCCTCAGTGTGGACACCACGTCGACACCACCTTTAGGAGGAGGAGAAGAACGAGATATCTCCTTCGTAATATGACTTTCCTAATATGCCTTGCCCGGAAAATTTCATTTTTTATCCGTTTGTTCTTTTTTTTTTTTAAACTCCAACAAGCAACACCTTAGCAGGAGACAGCGATGTCTCTGTTCTTTGACGTAATTCACCGAAAAATATATCGTTCATATTTTACTCCGTTTTTTTGTTGTTGTTGTTCGTTTTTTTTTTTTTTTGTTTGTTCTTTTTTTTTTTTAAACTCCAACAAACAACACCTTAAGAGGAGACAGAATGTTTCTGTCCTTTGATGTGCTTCACCGGAAAAATATCTCGGCCACAAGCATCTTCTAATCGCAGGAGGAGATAATAGAAAATTTTCTTCGAGTTAGAGTGTAAAATGCTTAAGATCTTTTTTCAATTTATTTTTTACACACTATCCTTGGGTTTGATTTTAAATTTTTATCCCCTTTTTTTACAAAAAAAATAATAATAATAAATAGAAGAAGAAGAAAAACGGGCTAAAAAGAGTAAAATTAACCCAGGATCCTGGTAAAGCAAATCGTAGGGACGGAGATATCATATCAGTTTTCTCCTCCCTAGGCGATGTAAAGGCACTATGGCCGTGTACAAACAAAGAATAAAACCAAACCCAAGAAGATTTCACGAGAAATTATTCGTGTAAAAAAATAAATTAAAAAAAGATCCTAAGCATTTTACACATCAAATAGATGGACATCTAACTCAAAGAAGTTTTTCTATCTCCTCCTGATGCTTGTGGCCAAGATTTTTTCGAAACACATTAAAGGACAGAGACATCGTCGGTCTCCTTCTAAGTTGTTGCTTGTTGGAGTTTAAAAAAAAAAAAGAACCAAAAAAAAAACAAAACGGAGTAAAATATGAACGATATATTTTTACGGTGAAGCACATCAAAAAACGGAGACATCGCTATCTCCTACTAAGGTGTTGCTTGTTGGAGTTTAAAAAAATAATTTAAAAATGAACAAAACGGATAAAAATGAAATTTTTCGGGCAGGAGATATCTCGTTCTTCTCCTCGTGCCGGCACCGAGACGAAAAAAATGGGGGTAAAAATGGGGAAAATAGTCAAAATCACTCACCGCCCCGTGAATGTGCCCCCGTGAATGTGAGAGAACTACAGAACAAATGGATAATGTTTTGAATATACAGAGCTCTTGGGTTTGGGCCTTCGGAAGATAGGGTCATGAGCCGGATAGGAGAACAACAGGCTTTGGGATATGGGCTTCCGTATTTTGAATGGGCTCTAACTATTATAAAAAGGGAATTATAGAAAATACCCCTCGTTTATGGGGAAATGACATTTTTATTCTCAAACGACCTCCATATATGCTATTTTTACTATCTTTGATCTAATAATATATATTTCAACTAGATGTAGACCCGCGCTTCGCTGCGGGGTATGAATATCAATCAGCAAGACACAAACACAGACTCAAAATCCTCCAACTTTTAGGTTTCGAGTCCATTCTTGCACCCAAATTGCTACATATGAGCTCCCCAACATGCTACATGCCATCTTTTAATATCTGCACTTGATCAACACAACATGACGACCCCATAACATAAAATCATGAATCTCGCATTAAAATTAAATAAAAGATCTCCAATTATTAAAAAAAATCGTCATTACCCAACTAACAGCCGTAGCCTGTGCTGGTGTAGGTTGCAAGCCTGTAGCAAATAGAAGTGCAGCAAATAGAAGTGACTGGAAGGGAATAAGCAACACAAAAAAACAATATCCCTACCATGTCCGTACATTTTTTTATTAAGAGGATTAAATAAACAAAAAAATTAAATAGAAGAATATAATTTAAGGAAAAACAAAAAGACCTGAGCTGATAATACGGATAATGTCGCAAAGGGAGAAGTGTTGCAGACCGCGGAATTGTGTGTCCAATCAAACCCTAAAATTGATAAAATCTGTCAATTATTTCTCGCAACCATTAACACCAAACACAGGTCGATTAAAGAAGAAAAAGAATGTTTTTCATGGAATTTTCAGCTAAACAAAGAGATGTATCCCGAAGGATATGTTTGTGCAAAATTACTGTTTAAAAAAAAGTATGATTATTAGGTCATGCACACAAAAATCACAACAGGAAATGAAACGTTTCTATGCTTGCAACTAACGAAGCTAAACCAAGCAAAAACCACATCTCAATTAAAAAAAAAAAAGGAAAAAAGAAGACAAAGTTGGAGGGCATAAAATATCAAAAAATTAATTTATCAAAAAAGTAAGGGAAAAAAAAATCAAAGTGGTGGAGAAAAATTTGATCATATTAGCCCTTAAACCTTGGACACAGTGAAGCCGCCTTTTCTTCTCGATTATTCTTATTCTTCTTTTGCTTCATCCTATTTTATAATTAAGTACCTGGTTTTTTTTGGCAGAAAAGGTAGAGAAAAATATTTTTTCTTACGCCATAAACCGAAAGAGAGGTCTAGATCTGAATTAAAATCTTGAATACTGAAAAACAATATACTGAAGTAGGTTTATAAAAAAGATCTCAAGTTAAGACTACTTGGAACTTATAATCATGATCGGGAGAATGAACTCTGATGAATTTTAAAGATGCCTTTTACAATCCAGATCTTCAAGGAAAATTACAAATTACATAATAGAGAATTTCCTGATACAATACACAACCAACTCCATCAGACCAGCATTAAGACGCCCAATTTAATACGAATTATTTTCTTTTTCTTTTTTTTAATGCATAATTCATATTAACTGACCGAATGATAAATGATTTCGCTAGGAAGTGCTCATTTATTGGCTTCAAACAAACATGCAGCAGCAAAAACAAACATGCAGCAGCAAAATATAATATAAATAAGAAAAAAACGAAATCATAAGTTTTACATTTTCTTGTGGACTTGAACTTGCTTCTCCTTGCGCTCATATTCTTGTCTGATCTTTTTCTTCTCGGCCCCAACCAACTGCAGCTTCTCAATATTGAATTCCTACAATACCAAAAAATAGAGATCTGCTGTACCATGTGTTCTCTGGTTCGAGGAGCAGAAAATTACCTGATAATCTTCAAATTGGAGATGAAAGAGAGAACGAAAAATCTGCTGTGTACAGGAAACAACGTATTAGCATTCTGCCTGAAATCCTATTCCAAAGCAAATAATGAAATTGTATTGTGATAGTGCTTTATTATAAAACAATTCGATAAAACAACTCAAAAAAGTTTAATAAAAAAATAAGAAAAAGGGGAAAGTACCTTGTAATGATCTCATTTTTCAAAAAATAAAATAAAATAAAATATGGAATGGAGTTGATCACCAAACATCTAAAAATTCTGAGGAATCCAATGACTAATTTCGAATCAGTAAACTGCAGTCCTATTCAACGAAAATTAC
>BMAC01000498.1:628898-643584 GCA_014905375.1 Phtheirospermum japonicum
TAAAATCTTAAAACTAATTATCAATACTCTTTCATTGATAAATAGAATTTATTTCACCAATACAGCCAATCAACAGAACATGAAACTCATACCAAAAACTCATGACGGATGGTGGCATCGAGCTCTGTTGTCGAGCGAGACAGCGAACGCCAACCCGTAATTCCCCGTTATACCCCTTGTGATTAATTAAAGAGTTTGTGATCAAATTTTGAACGGCGAGTTTAGAAGAATTGATTTATTGTGGAAGAAGATAAAACCAGTTGAGAATCAAAAGTTGGCATTTGAAAATATGAAAACTACTTTTTTTTAAGCCAGAAGCTGATAATCACTTCTTGTTTTTTTTTGAGAAAGTGTAAAAACTCCCTAACAAATTAATTTTTTTTTTTAAAGTACCTCAAGAAAACGAAAGAGTCGCCGGCAGCTAATCTTTTTGAGGTGACAAAAGTACTCCATCCGGTTGTAAGTAAATGTCTCCTCGGTTGACTTTATGGGAGAAAAAAATGATTCGAGCACCATGTGAGAGGCTTAAGCGGAGTTTGCAGTGTCTCATTATAACACAGAAACACACACAAGCAACAAATTAATTTAAAATGTACGAATTTTTCACCTCTGAATATGTGCTTGAATTGCCACTTGTACCCATGCAGATCCTTGGCAGCCAAATCCTGGGTTGGGGTTGGTTGACTCATATCCTTGGAGATTAAAAAAAAAAAAATTCAAACATCAGCAATTATTTTTAAATCTTAAGCTGAGAGTATAAGAACACAACAATAACATAAGAAAATTGAGTAGCTTCATTTCCAATTTCTTAATTGTTAAGGTATGCAGTAACTTAAAATTTGCAATCCAAAGCACATAAAAAAAGGTTAACTACAAAAAGTACCCTTGAAGTTTAACATAATTACAAAAAAACATCCCTGAGATTTTATCTATTTTCTTACATTTACTTACCCCTTCCAAAGCAAAAACATATTTCAAATATTATAGTTGGCCCCTTAATTTTTACCGCTGAATCAAACTCCAGGGATATTTTTGTAATTTTAGATGTCAGCGGAGTTTTTTTTTTGTTTTTTTTTTTTTGAATTAGATCAAACGTCAAGGGCATTTTTTTTTAATATTTCCTAATAAAAAAAATTCACACAAAATATTTAATAAATCAGGCAAAAAAATCTTACCAATGGAGGTAAGCATTCATTGGCATGTTCTCGAAGGACTGAGAAACCACGATGAGTGCTCGTATCCGAAGCTGTCAAAATCGTACAGAATGAGTGAACTGTTTGCTTTGGTGGGTCGGGCGGGGACGGATAGGACTCCCCCTAATCCTCCACCAGAATATCCTAGTTAGAAATCTAGATAAAAATCTATGAATTGAAACAGAACCAACTATGAACTGAAATTAAATAAAAAGATCAACAAATCATGTCCTGAAGTAGATTACATGAAGAAAAATGCTCATGTTCTTATTTGCATCCCCAGCCAATAAATCTACTGTCCCAATTTCTTTCTTTTTTATTTTAAATCAGTTTTTCTTTTTCCTTTTTTTTAAATAATAAGCACTAATATACTATGAAAATCCAGAAATGTTATATGCAATTAAAATACCTTAAAAATAATTTACATGAATGTTATATGCAATTCACATACCCTAAAAAAACAACGTCGGCGTCATTCATCTTCGGAAGCAGATCGAGTCCTGGCTATTCGGGTTTGGTTATTTTTTATCTTTCTGTGGAGGAGAGGACTGGAGAAGGAGGATGGATAGAAAGAGAAATTGGATTGCTGAAAAGCAAAGTTTTGAAGAAGACCAAAAGCACAAAACCCAAAATTAAAAGAAGTCTGTAAAAAAAGAAAGAAAGAAACGCAGGACAATTAAAAAAAAATCGAAGAAGAAGAAGTAAATAGGGTATACCTCAAACAACTAATCCGGCGATGAACCTAAACCCAAAAAAAAAATTAATTAATTAGACAGGGCAAAAGCCAAAAGACGAAACCGACAAAAAAGTAATAACTTCAAATTTTTGGGTTTCTCTCCTCCATCACATAGCTTGTGTTTAAAATTTTCTTGATGCAGAAAGCGGCTTTTGCATTGTTACAGAAGAAGAGAGGTAATAATTTCTTGATTTGTCTGAAAAGATCTTACAATCAGCCAAAAAAAATAATAATAAAAATGAAAAAAGTTGGGCAAATCAGCATTTTGTAGGAAAAGGATAGTTTGATTGGTAGTGGGAGAAAAAGGATAGGAATTGATTGGCTCCCCAGCTGCGCACGTGGATGGAAAAAAAAAAGATAAAAAACCAAAAATTAGCACAAAGGCCAGCTGCACACGAATGGAAAAAAAAAATATTAAAAAACAACCAATCAAAATATGCCATTTGTCACACAGAGGAGAATGCAAGTCATCTTTATTATAGAAGTATAGATAAAAAAAATTATAGTGCAACTAATTCAACTATAAGCAACAAATATAGTATAGTACCTTTTTCAGGAGACCTTATAAAATATCCGTTGAAAGAGACCGTTCATGGCTTCACCCACCGTAATCACATTGAATGGCCAAAAAGTTAAGGTTGACAATTAGTTATCTAAATAAGAGAAAAATATGTCCAAAAAAGAGGGGCAGTAAAAACGACCCATTCTTTGGCCTCAACAAAGTATTATTCTGAAAGTTTTTAATTTTGAAAGGGAACTACGAATAGAAGCTTCCAAAACCATGTACATACCTATATTTACTTAACTGAGGATCATATAAATCAGTGAGCAGTTTCATCCTTGATAATTTCTACTTTGTGGGATATATAAAAACCATTAGTGTAAATGGTGCTTATCCAAAAAAGGAAAAAGTACATGATATACATAGACAAAAATGAAAGTATATATACTTTAAGGATTTATAATTTCTTCAATTTGAATTGTGTATCCAATAAATATTAACCAACAATTTTAAAGATAAGAGAAAGAGTGAGAGAAGACATATACCAAAGAGAGGGAGAGATGGGTAAGGGCTCCAAGAAATTGCATCCCTGACAAACTCAAAATCCACCTGTTCATCAACATCCAACTTCATCGTATTAATTGGACTGTCATACTGTGTTCTCGTCTAATTGAAGAACGGTTTCGTGGATGATGCTGAAGCCAGAATCCAAAATGGCTTTCTCTATAACGTTGACATATTTACCATCGACTCCATCTGGTTTTACCATTGCTATGGTTTTCTCTTTTACTGTATCAACATTAGATGATGCTCTACAGCCCAAGCAAGGTAAAAAAATAAAATAACCTGAACAAAAAAAAAAAAACTGTAAAGTAAAATATCATATTTACTGATTCAATCCTAGATCCAAAATGTAACTATAAACCATTCTGAAATTCGTAAGTGCTCGATCAAAACGAAGAAGTGTGAAAAGCTAGAAATAATAATTAAAAAAAAAAAAAAGATAAGGCCATCCTAACATTCGCAAGCTAAATAATCATGGATAATTTGTTCTAAAAAATCAAAATTATCCATCCAATCGAATACATACAATTAGTTCTAAGTCTACTTCATCTAAAGAGATCCTTAGTTCAGCAATATTTTAGCTTACCCGTAACGAAAAACCAAAAGGCAGAAAAAAAAAATTCTTCTCGAAGCAATTGGCGAATCGAAGAGCCATCTGAAAGACATAATAATAAATAAAAAAATTAAAAAAATAAGAGAAAGAGTGAGAGAAGACATATACGGAGAGATGGGTAAAGTCTCCAAGAAATCGCATCCCACAAACTCAGAATCCAAATTCTGAGTATGTGATTTAAAAAAGTGCATTAAGAAGAAAGTTTATGATGCAGGAATAATCAATTTTCTCTACCGTTCTGCTAAAAAAAGAAGAAAATAGAGAGAGGTAAAGAAGGAACGGAGAGGAGAAATCCAGAAGATCTGCTAAAATCTAAGAGAGAGACGGGAAGATTTAAGATTGGTAAAGTGATAAGGTGAGAAACAAAAAAATAATGAGTTCTGCATTGACCAATCATTATCCGTCATGTAAGAGAAGCTTTCGTTGGAAGCTTTGAAAAACAATATTTTTATCATTTTTAACGTATCATTAATTTTTCATTTCCACGTATACCCTTAATTAATATTTTTAAGAATTAATTATTACAATACAAAATCTTACTATTTCAATAACAAATATACTAATTCTAACACTGATTTTTATAATTATTAATTGATATTAATAAATTCAAAAAGGGTATAATTGGAAAATACTAACTAAATTAATAACTTAATTATTATATAAACTACTCATTTTTTAATTTGTGTGAAACCAACCGCATGACCATTATTTTGGGATGGAGGGAGTAATAAATAAAAACCAGTAAGATGCTGCCAAATGTCGGGATATGGAAGCTGCATACCATCTTTAATTATAAGAAGAACTAGATGACCAAAGTCGTGCAATGCACGGCTTGGCCCAATGAAAATATAAGGTGTGTTGGATGATGTTATAATTTTTAAGAAAATAAAATTTCTAGATGTCAACAATTAGACATTGATTACAAAATTATTCTAATAAAATTTAAATATAAAAAATAATGAATTTCAAAGCACCGGCACTTTTTCAATTTGACTAAAAGAAATATAAGAGGGTTTTATATAAAATGAAATCTATAAAATTACAATTCAAGTTAAATATTTCAAAGCTTGAACCCAAGATTTTCTTGTAACCTTTTCTATTTCTTATTTGTTATCAACTATTTCCTTTCCTATTCATTTCCATACACATCACAAACAAAAAATCTCACAATCTCACAGATACCCAAACCACATAAAAAGCACCACAAAACAAACCAAATACTTTTAATCACCAAGAGTTCACCTTTTGCAGTTGTGGGGAACCCAAGCTTAGAATTAGCAGCAAAAAACATTAGATGTTGGAGTTGCAGTGGGAACATTAGACAACGACGCTCAAAAATAACTCGATTGATATGTTTTTTGAGACGAAGCATATCTTGACTCGACAATGGAAGAGTTATTGTGGTCACTTGTACATCAGAAACCCAAGAAATATAAGAAACATAAAACAAAGCATATCAAAAATTAAAACCTTAAGATAATAACAAAGCAAACCACTAAGCTTTCATCATGAATATGAACTTTACAACTCCAATCTAATGTCACGTTTGCTAATATTTAAAAAAAAAAAAAGAAATTTGAGTTCCGACAAATCAATAAAGTTCTCAACCTCTTCAAACACCCCGTCATTTTATGAAAAAATTATAAGAAATTTAAGGTTTAGTTATGAATATTAAGAGACACATACATGTGGAAATATTGTGATCATTCATAAATATAAATCTAATGGTGCATTTTCAATACCAAATTAAAGATTTCTTCATTAATTGAAGTTGCAATGTCATAGTATAGCGTACGACAAATTGAAATGACACTAAATATCTTTAAAAAAAACTAACAAAAATATTGAATTTACTTGACTCACATAACGACATCCATCATCCAATTAACTGGAATACGATACACCTTACATCACTTCGTAACTGTTTCACTCATTGTTGATAGATTATTAACACCATGCTCCAATCTGCCCCAATATCAATATATGTTTTTATTAGAATTCAGTCATTCTATTGTAACATCATTAAAAGTCAATCAAGCTGATGGCTCCTAATTTGGGTTTTTAAAAAATCATACCTCTCAAACATGGACTATGGTATAGAATTAAGAAAATCTAAAATGCCATTAAGGAAACCCATGATGGGCGGAGTAGGCGTGTGGTATGGTATTTGAAAGCAAAAGAGTTTTTAAATGGAAATGATACTTTGACATCTAAATAATCTAATTATTTCACGTATGGTTCCTAATCGAGCATTTTTCATTTCACAAAGGGACTACGCTACCTATAAATAAAACCAGCCTTTAGATTAGAAAAGATGATTACGAATTCTAAAGTTTGTACAGAGAACATTCAGAGTTTTGAAATGAATTATATTTAGCAACAAAATAGTAATAATAATCTCCATGATCAGTTATGATGTTAAGCTATAATCCTAAAATCCGCTTACTTAAGTAATGGATAAAAGAATGACAAATAAAAAAAAAAACAATTTATTATCTACAAAGATCCTTTCTTTTGTTTGTCTTCAAAGCAAAAGTACATCAAATGACGATGCAAAACTCCGAAGAAAAAAAGGCAAATAAACTAAGAGACTAATACTTATTAACCATGCCAAAAATCAAAAATGTTGACACTGTAAAAGGCTGGTGAAAATTTATTATTTAAAAAATATTAAATGCAATATTTCTATCAATTCCCATCAACCAGTTCTAACTCTCTCTACTCCTACACACACACACACTTATCTTGCTTAAAAATAAAAAACAAATGAAATATACATATACATATACACAAATACTTACGCATTAGCTTAAAAAGATTGATATAAAGGCCATCTTTAGATTACAAAATTAATAGCCATAAACTTGTATAATAAAATAGGACATAATGAGAAAAATGAAAAAATAGAGAATTTAGTTGAATATAAATAAACCTTCATGTAGGAATAACCACCGAATTCGAGAATTTGACCACCACGAGCATTGAATCGGCTAAAGGAAAAGCACGAGCATTTTATGCTTTGGGAAATTCAAAGTGAGGCCGTTATTCCTTTTCTGCACTTGATGCAATCATCCTGCTTCACTTGCGAAAAAGATCAACAATCAAGAACCAAAAAACGATATTTGAAATCCAGGAAAAAAAATGAGAAATAAAAAAATTAATCAGAATAGTGTAAATGTCCGATGTCCAACTTGGCCAGGTCTAAGGTTCGATCGGGGCCCATATTGGTTCGTCGGGTGGGCCCGGGTTAAAAAACACTGCAAGGATAAAAAATACAAGAATGACATTAAAAAAGACAAATGAGAAAAAATTCAATATTCATTACACCGACAGTTCAGAATATTAAAATATATGATTTCTATAAGAATACAATCATAATTTTGAAAGATTAAATTGTATATGAAAATTAAAAAATATATATATATATGTGTGTGTGTGTGTACGCGCACGCGCGTGTGCTTTTTTTTTACTTAGCTGATGAAATTGACACGTAAGTCATACCATCTATTATAGAGGTCAGATTCGCATGAAATACACCTGTTAAAGATGAATATACTTGTTCAAAACAGATGCGTAAAAAATTAGTTTGAAATACCCGAATGTCTAGGTGATGTTAGTAGAAAATCGTTTATAAAATAAAAAATACCCTCATTAATTGTTTGTGATTTACAAATAGTTCCCCTATTAAGTAAAATATAAATCCCCAGAGATATTTTGAATTTTGAAAAATATCTGAGGGTTTTCTGTAAGAAAGCTAAACTTTAAGGGTTCTTTTTGTAATTTATCCTACACTAAAAAAAAATTCCAGATAGGCAACACAAATAGATTATTTGAACATGATGCAAACTTCTCATCACAATTTGAGATTTCAAAAACTAAAACTTCACCAAATTCTATATAAAAATGATACCTTAAGATTATAAGCAGACTCATTGAAGAGCTTATTTTCCAAAGCCCTTGAATCCTAATCTACACCAGACTCTGCAACGATTTCTTGCAACAACTGAAGCTTTGTATCTTTCGAAGGCGGGCCTGATCTCGTCTTCTCAGAAAATTAAATATAAAGAAAAACATTAAAAAAAATCTCAATTTAAACTGCATGTGGGAACATTTTTTTTTTAACATAAAACAACAATAAACCATAAATAGACACCTCTTGGTTGATGAAGCAATCATTTGAGTAGTGTTGCTGGAGTCCTGTTCCATAATGTCACAACCTGAAAAAGGTATATGGTTTAATGATGAAGATAACAACTATAAAATAGATAATGTTAGCAATAGTTAGATTTCTCATGCATAATAAGATCTCACAAAAAAATATATATTAATAAAATCAAAAGGTACAGTAGGAATTTTTTAATACATGTTTTTATGTATGTGTGTGTGTGTGTATTTCCAAGAAATTCTTCAATTTGTTTTGGAAGCTACAATGGTCAGGGACAAAGGGTCACATTCTTGAACAAAAATCCATTTTTTGATTTATTGTTTATCCATTTTTTTGGTTTACTCATCCACACTTAACCATTGGGCCTAGAAGAATGAATAAATAAAGAACACACATATATCTATCCATTGGGCCTAGAAGAATGAATAAATAAAGCACACATATATATATCCATTGGGCCTAAAATACTAACATAAAGGCCACATTTATTTTAAAGTTGTCTCTAGCTAAAGAACTTCAGACGTTGAGAAGCATAACAATGATGTTATGTACTTTATAAATACTAATTACAAATTTTTAACATTAGATTGAAAAATAAAATTATATTATCTCATCACACCTGTTATTTTTGGCGTTGACAGATTCGTAGAAAGACTCATGGGTAGAATAATAGAAAATAACTCCAACAAGGGATTCCAAACAGAACGTGTTCGCCACTGTAAAATATAATAATAAGTACATAAATTTACTTAAACTGCTATTACATAAAAGTTACTCTTTTTTCATAATCGAGGTTGTATCAAAATCGCTTTTGCATGTTGATCCGAAGTTTTGTAGGTTAAGTTGCAAGACGATTCAGGTCGATTCTTGTGTCCGATGGATTAGCGAACGCCGACCACTATCAGATTTCATATTAAAAAATTTATAAAACACTAACAAATGAGTTACCTTTATTCCAGCTTTAGTAATTTTTAACCAAATCATTCCCAATTGGATGAAAAGGGCCATGCTCATTAAGAGACCCCGGTCCTGCAAAATTCAAAATTATTTAATTCTCCATATTTGAATTGCATAAAAGTTTATTAATGTCTGAAATTTTATATGCGCCATTATTAGTTTCATCATTCATGAAAAGATAAATGCAACATAAATAATAAGAATTTAAAAAATATATATTGATATACCTCCGGGCTCCATTTAACCAAAGAACAACACACACTTAAACTTTGGGCCTAGAAGAATGAATAAATAAAGGACACATGTAATATACTTACCCATTGAGCTTTATAAGAACTGACATTAAGGCCACATTTTTTTTAAAGTAGTTCAAGAATACCAATTTAGTAAACACCCTCTCACCATCCCAAATGAACCAAAAAAAAAAAAAAAAAAGCTCCAGCAGATAAAAAAATGAAAAACAGTGTTGCTGCTCTTTTTTTTTTTTTTTTGGTGGTGTGGATATCAAATATACTCTCCTTTTTACTCCCAAATATCCAAGGAACTTTTACCTCTCAGGGGACTTCTTGGCCTGAGGAACTGGAACGGCACCGGCGAGCCGCGTCCACGTCTGTTGTAAGCGACCATCACCCGCCATGAATCATAGCCTTGCCGATGCAAAATTGGGTCCTTTCTTGCTACATCCAGAATCTAACTACAGACAACTGGCTTTCTTTACTGCTTGATTATCTGCACCAAACTCAAAAAAAACAACACATCTATTTGTTGAGAAATAAATATATCCATAAGCAAAACTAACTAAACACGAACCTCAACAATATGAAGAAAGACTTGCCTTGAAACTTTCAAGCTAGTGTTTCTCGTAATCCTTATTTCCATCAATAAGCTTATACATTTTCTACACATACAAACAAATTCTAAAAAAAAGCCTTAAACGGAAAGATGAAAAACCATTCAGTCTAATTACATACGTCAAAAAGTATAAAAAGAAAAAAACTCGAAACGATTAGATAAACAATTTTCAAAGTAACAATTTAAAATAAAATAACTGCCAAGCACAAAACCCAAAGACAGAGAGCGAGAGACTTTGCTGACCATAAGTGAATCTTTGGGATTTTAAACATTGGGCCAAACACACGATAAAGGATTCCCCTTTAAATATCATGATTGCCCACAAAATAGAAGTTAGATTTAAGTGAGTTTTTAGTTCTTAATGAAGCTAACAAATGCGCATACTCTGATCACTTGAACAACTACCAACTTCCTTTACCCTGACCACATACAATTTTAACAGTCGTGTACTGCAAAAGTACATGATGTAACCCTTAGGAACTCTTTCACATCACTGCTTAATGTTGCACCACCAGATACTATCAGACGTACCTGCCACCTAACATGTTCTTGATCTACAAAAAAAAAAAAAAAAAAGCAACAAAGTTATATGTCAATTCTTTGCCAATACTAAAAAAAATCAAAATGGTCGATTTTATTAAATTTTACATAAAAATAGAAAAAAAAAAAAGAAAATCATTTTAGGAGCATAATTCAAAGAAAACTCACATGGATCCAAATATTGGGAAAAAATTGGACTGTTTTTAATTCCTCGGAATTTGATGGTTCAATTTTGTGCATCAGGCGTAATGGAAATTCTCCATACAAAAGCAAGCAATATGATAGTAAATCCTAAATATGAATAATTATTACATCATAAATTCAACATTATGAACATTTTAAAGTTTTTAATTTGTAAACGTTACATCATTTTCTAGATTCTACTCAAGTTCTTACTCTGAAGCTAACTGCTTCCATAATGTACTGACTTCCTATTCCCTAAACACTTACAAATTAAAAACCTTTTTTTAGGAAACAAATTCAAGTCTTAAAAACATGAAAAGGATATATAGTTTTAGGAAACATTATTCAGACATAAATTCAAAACATAAAAGGAGCATCAAATATTCTCCTTTTTTTATTGTCCTTTTCCTCACCATCTCATCTGTAGAGCTTAAACTCACTGCGTGTCTAAATAAGCTTGTCTATGTGTGAAATGAAACACAAACCTAAAATTCCTAATTGATTTTTTTGTAATACTAAAACAATTCATCTACAAATCTATAACTTGAATAAATTTAAACACCAGATTCGTAATAAAATATTAAAACAAAAACCAAATTAGAATTTAAAATATAATCAACTAAAAGCAGCAACAAAGAAAAAAAAGAACAACATGTTACTGTATTTATCAATATACGAAGCAAAAATAAAAAAACAAAAATATATAACTCACCATCTGAAAACACAAGTCATAGCCATCGATCGATTGAATTTTCTGAACAGAACCCACCATTTGAATTTCCAGCGCCATTTTCAGAAGTAATAAGCAGAAAAAGAGATACATACAGAGAAAAAAAGTTAGAGAACTTATAATCCTATAATAATAATAATAATAATAATAATAAATAAATTATATATCATGTAATGATTACGTACGTGTAGACCAAAAATAAAGAAAGATTTCTGACTGAAGCATCATCACATCATCCGTGATATACAATATTATTATTTAGGAATCTTCTCCAAGGATAAATGTGAATTGTGTAAAATACTTAAATAATATTAATGGAGAAGAGAGAGGAGTAAATTAATTCTAGGTGTACTAGACATTATCTGCATTTATTTTTGCCACATAAGATTTTTGAACTTATATTATAAAAAAATTTACCCCAATTCACGTAGCATCGGAGATGAAGATGCTCTAGAGGACAAATTAGGTGGGAGGCCATGCTTAATGTGAACGGCTGTCACACTCGGTCAAAGTTTTTTTTTTCTATTCTTTATATGTATTGGGCCTATAAGAGAACATATTATTTCCTAACTATAAATACTTATTGGACTTATAATTACTGGGCTAATAAAAAAAGCACGAGTTGGGGCTCATAATAAGAATATATACTTAATGGACCTAAACTATAGGGCTCACAATATACTGAACATACATGATTGTCATTGAACCTAAAAGAATTAATAACTACAAAAATATCCAAGCATTGAAAATAACTTTTATTTCCATGTTTATAGGATTTAGTGTTGATTAGGAAAATAAGATTTTATTCTAGATTCCTAGTTTAAGTGATTTACACATTCTTTTAATTATGGTTACTTTTTACTCATGGGAGCTAATACCAGAATCGAATATCGAATGTATTTTCATTATAAGTATATTATGGCAAAAATGTTGTCGGTAAATTTATTTATCTATATTATTTTTTTAGTTTATAAAAAAATATACTAAGAACAATAATTGAAAATGACCAAAAAGCCTTTAACAAAGGAATGTAAATACAGAATATTCCTAATGCACCAAATGAGTCCACTGGCAGCAAAATTTTGAAAAGGGAAATGGAAATTGCTCTCTAATTCGACCGATTTCCCCGATCAAATTAGTACTCGACATCAACACCCCCAATATTCTCAAGAAAACTCGTAATAAAGAACTGGTCTAAAACCCACAAATAAATTATGGGGAAAATAAAAAACAATTAGATACTAGGCTTATCCGCAAGGAGAACAAAGCAAATTATGTCACTAGTGCAGAAACTGCATTCTACAACAGAACATCCTGGTGCATGTAGAAGGGTATTTAAAATACTGTTCTGTATTAGACTTTCCAAAACAGTTTTTAAAATTACCGTTCTGGATTGACAATTTTCCAGAACGGTATTCAAATACCGTTCTGGAATGTATACATTCCAGAACGGTTATTGAAAAACCGTTCTGGATTATGAGTCAGTCCAGAACGGTATTTAAATAACGCTCTGGARAGTGTACAATYCAGAACGGTATTTTAATACCGTTCTGGAAWGTGTGTATTCCAGAACGTTATTTAAAATACCGTTCTGGATTAGAAGCCAATCAAGAACGGTATTTATAAAACCGTTCTCAAATGTCTTGGTCAATTTAATGCCGCGTAAATAAAAAAATTTTGCTGCCCATATTTTTACTTTCCAGAACGGTATATTTAAAACCCTTCTGGATGTATTCGCCGATACAAAACGGTAAAAAAATACCCTTCTCGAAAGTTTACGATACAAAACGGTATTTGAAATACCGTTCTCTAAATATTGCCGAAACAGAACGGTATTATAATTACCGTTCTGGATTGTTATTCAATCCAAAAGGATATTAAAAAACCGTTCTTGAATGTCTTTCTAAAAAAATAAAATCCAGAACGGTATTTTTAATAATACCGATCTGAAATTAATTTTTTTTTTTTGGTTTCTTAAATGGGCGAGTGAAAAAAGGGCTGACCAATCTCTTACCAAACTTCTTAATCAAAAAAATTTCTCTCCTCTCCACAGTTATCCACACCCCCACAGTCGCCTTCACCTCACCACACACATCACTCCCGATCCTAAAATTGAATGTATAAATCATTAGAATCCGCCGACACAGTTGCCGGAACTTCAGTACTAAGATTCCTTTTTCACGTAATATGTAGTCAATTTTGCTCTCTAAACTTATTTTCAAAAAAGTGAGAGAGATTAATTGGAATAATTAGGGTTTTTGAGTTAGGAGTTGGGAGATTATAATGGAGAGGTTGGGATCGGAGACGGTGATGGAGGGGAGGGAGACGAGCATGAAGGAGAACCTATCCATGGAGATCGATCTGCCGTTAAAGGAGAATCTCGCCACTGCGGAGGACTGGCAGAAGGCGCTCGACAAGGTGGTCCCGGCTGTAGTCGTCCTCCGGACGACCGCCTGCTSCGCCTTCGACACCGAGTCCGCCGGTGCGTCCTATGCCACTGGCTTCATCGTTGACAGGAGCCGTGGAGTCATCCTCACCAATCGCCATGTCGTCAAGGCGGGTTCCAAAATCTGTATCTTTTTGACCATTATGACGTCAATTTCATTTTTCTTGAATCATTTCAATTCTATAGATGGTTGAATCACTGTTGCTGCCTTGTGCTGTTATTGTAGGGCCGGTGGTGGCAGAAGCTATGTTTGTGAACCGTGAAGAAGTTCCGGTGTATGAAGCTCCGTCCATAAAAGGAAACGTTGTCGTATTCGCAGCTTTGACACCATCTCGCTCGTCGTAGAGAAAAAGTCTGCTCCTACGCTTCGGGACTCCAGGTTTGTATTCTCTTTCTCTCTCGCACAAAGTCACTATCAGCGCAGGACGTAATTTTGCAATTACTGGTTATTTTTTCTTTTAAATCAATGAATGGTTTGATTTAAGGTTTATTAGCTTTCGAGTATGCAAACTCAAAAAAAAAAGTATCGCTTTTTGGCGTTTGGTTTGAAAAAATACTCATCAATTTTTTCAACACAGTTTCCCCCTGGAAGTCGTTAAGCACTTCTTTAACAATATGCATATAAGGGCAGTGAATTATTTTATTTATACATATTATTTATCCATTTAAAGGCTTTGGATCTAAAAACCGTCTTTTGCTTTATTTGGTCCTCAGACAGTAGGCTGCTTTTGAGTGGAAGCAAAGGCTTGACATTATAGGTAAAAMTTTATAGTGATATATAATATAATGTGCTCTCAATAATTATTGTTTATCGATTTMTTATCAGAGTTTTAGWCTGGCATGGATATTTGAACATGGAAGTAGAAGCAAGATCTTGCGGGGCATGCTGATGAGGTAGGGCGTTATCACCTTATTTGAGCTCATTTGATTATATTTTTTGTCGTTGTTGTGTTATTCATTTTGAGCTTATTCGACTCGCTTGGTATTCTTTGCAGTTAATCAAAAACTATAGTTTGCATTCTAGCCTTCTAGYCCAGCCCCCCACCCCCTATCGT
This sequence comes from Phtheirospermum japonicum, assembly GCA_014905375.1. NCBI lineage: Eukaryota > Viridiplantae > Streptophyta > Magnoliopsida > Lamiales > Orobanchaceae > Phtheirospermum > Phtheirospermum japonicum. The sequence continues at coordinate 643,435 of BMAC01000498.1, forward strand.
TTTCCTGTCGTTTGATGGTTAGTTTGAACTTGTTTCAAGYTGTAAGTTTTGTCACATTTAAGTTGTATATTGTGGTGGATTTTGGTCTTTATTCGAATGCATAATGAGTGTCTCGATGTTTATTTTCGTCGACTGTTTTGCTAGACACTG
>BMAC01000498.1:644481-658361 GCA_014905375.1 Phtheirospermum japonicum
ATTTCTTTCTTTTTTTTAAATAACGATAATATTTATGGCAATTTTAAAGGATAGTTATGGAAGTTTTAATAAGCTAATTGTGCTACTTTTGGGGCTCTGGGTAGCTAGCTAATTTTCACAAATTTCTATTTTAAAATCTAATTTATTTTACATTATAATTATTATAAATTGATCTCAAGTTTACCTGGCGAAGGTGTCGTGTTCATGTGTGGCCGTGTGCAGTTTGTATAAATCAGGTAAAATGCAGAATAGTCCTGAAACTTTTGAAGTCTTGATTTTAATTCTATATATTTTGCTTATTTCACAATTCTGGTTCCATGAATTTTGAATCTGTGCTCCCCCTTGTGTTACACGAAAAAATGATCAGCTTTTGCATGAGCAGGGGCTAAGGTATGTCTTCACCACATTTAATTTCATTTCCTTTCCCAAGAAATATTTGATGGAAGTTATGGTTGATGATGGTATTCATCCACACGCACCCAATTCATAGTGGGGTAAGAAAACCTTTTTTTTTTTAAGTACTCCCATCATTGTTGTTTTTAAAATTACATTTTTCAATAGATGATGTAAATAGTAGACGGAAAATTTGCAGATATTAAAGAGGTGGCTGTCATATTCTTATGAATGTAGGAGGATTTGATTTGATTTTTTTTTTCTTTAAACTTCTTGGATTTTTTTTTTAAAGTTATGAATGGAAAATCTGAATTTTTGCCTAACTGATGAATATTACGGAGAATTTAGTTAAACTTAAATTTTCCCATTTGCATTGATGTTAGAAATAATAGTTTGAATTATATCAGCAGGTGAGGCCTTGAAGCCAACTGCAGCAGCACCAATGAGCACAGTGAGAGACAGTCGACGAGACACCAAGGCTGAGCCATTGTCGTCTTCTTGATTCTGGGCTCGACAAACTAGCTGGCTCGGCTTGAGTGGCAGAGCATAGCGCTGAGACGACGACGACGACGGTGAAGTTTTTGCGGGGAGTGTTGCATGGTGGATGCAAGAAGCATGCAGTCGAGGCCATGTTTTTTAGTATATTCAATCAAACTCCCAAAACTGCTACTATTATTATATGATTTTTTTTAGTTTCTTGATTGCTTGTGTGTTGAGTTTTTGATGAATGTGTGCAGTGTGTGTGGCTGAGGTGATAAGTGAAGGGCAACTGGTGGTTGGTTTTAGATATTGGGGGTGGGGGTGGGGGTGTTTGCTGATGGAGGATAAGGTTATAGAAGTTGGTATTGTTGGCAAATGTGTTTGTTTTTTATTTATTTTTTCATTTTTGTTGTTATCAATTTTTTAAACCCTTTTTTGTGCTGTAATATTTGTTGGATAATTATGACATCAAGCGTCATTTTCTGGTGGGATCCATAGGTATTTGAAATATATTTCTTTCTTTCATTTTGAAGCACCTGAGTTTAGTTTTATTTTATTTAGGCTATCACACATGTTTTTAATATTTGGTTTAAAAACTAGTGTTTTCTTTTTGCTTAAAAGTTGAGATTCACTTTTGAAGAGTTTTGATGAATTGTGGTTTATTTTTAGGTCCTTGCAAAGTAACAACCTTTCTGGTAAAGTCCCATCGGTTATTGGCTTGATGCAAGCACTTACATTGCTGTAAGTAATTTTTTTTTTATCTATATAAGTAACCTCAAATTTCTGACATTATTTTATTTTATTTTATTTTATTGGGTTTTCCACAGATCTAAGCTTTAATATGTTGAGTGGAACGATCCCGCCAATTCTCGGAAATTTGACTTATACCGAGAAATTATAAGTATTGTGAATGTGATTTAGAGCCCCTTGCTTTTCCACATTGATTAAAACCAATTTTGATAGGCAAGTCTTGCTGGGTGCTTCGACAGTTTAAAACGTCACGAGAAACAGGTTAGAGAGGTCATAATGTTAATATCTGGATTCTTGCGAGTAGAATATGTTCTTTTGCTCTTTTTTTTTTTCTTTTCAAATTCTTTATTTTTATTTTTTTCTTTAAAGGTCGGAACTCCAAAGGAAGAGGATTTAGCTAGTTGGGGGCATCATCAATTTCCATCATCTGTACCTGATAGCATATTTCAGGCTTCAGCTGGAGATGAGGTGGGAAATTTACAAATAAATTTATTTCTCTTCTTTTTTTTTTAAATTTGTGTTGTAACTATTTATTATTATTATTATTATTATTATTATTATTATTATTTTCAGGTTTCGTTTGTTTTTACAAACCAAGTGGACGGGAAGCTCGTGCCTGTCGAATCAGCTGTGAGACCGATGGTAGAGGAAGTAAATGAAAATAAAAAACAAGAACGGTTTCAGAAACACCTTCGAATCGGCTATATCCTGCTTACGTAAATGATGACGATTTTGCATAAATTTTGCATTAGAATTTTATCGCCATCAGAAGTTCAGCATATAGGCGACGAGGGGATGCGGCTTTTGAACTCAGTCCGGATGCAAGGTATTAATGGMTTAACCTCAGAAGTTGGTTGTGTGTAGAAATGGGGTATAAGTGATTATTTCAAAGGAATCATTTATTCTTGGACCAGAGGATGACAAGAATGGTATCATCCAGCCTTGTTGTGCAAAATCTTGGACTTGTTCTGCTAGAGATTTGTGTGTTTTTTTTTTAGCACGTGGATTTTGTAAAGCTACGATTGTTGTAATGTAATCTGTAGAAACACTTGACAATCACTTATTTCTAAGATGTTTGCCTGAATATCTTGTGATTCATTTGATTGATAATAATGAATGAGAAATTATGGCCAATTTGATGTATTTGTATGTTAATTTGTAATTTTCATAATTGAAATTCAATTTTTTTTATTTTATTTTTTTAGTATTTTCCATAACGGTTTTATTAAAAACCGTTCTGGAAAGTTGTACATTCCAGAACGGTATTTGTGAAAACCGTTCTGGAATGTTCAACTTTCCAGAACGGTATTTTTAAAAAACCGTTCTGGAATGTAGAACTTCCCAGAACGGTATTTGTAAAAACCGTTCTGGAAAGTTCTACATTCCAGAATGGTTTTTTAAAAATACCGTTCTGGAAAGTTGAACATTCCAGAACGGTTTTTACAAATACCGTTCTGGAATGTACAACTTTCCAGAACGGTAATTGTAAAAACCGATCTGGAAAGTGGCGGATAAGTATAGGATGGTACCATTCTAGAACAGAAAAATTATTTTCTAGAACAGTTTTTTTTACCCTTCTAGAAAGTCTGCCAATCCAGAAGGGTAAAAAAAAAGCGTTCTGGAAAGTCTGCCAATCCAGAACTATGTCACTACAGAAGGTACAGAAAGGCGTTCTGGATAAGCAGAATTACCCTTCTGGATATGCAGTTTCTATACTAGTGTGTTGAAATTGGAGAACCCTCGATTGAAATTGGAGTCGACCTCGCTTCCACCGACGATTTTGCGTTCGACGGAGATTTTTTTGAGAAGACCCGTGGAGGTTTAAGTTCATATCATACTTCGTCTCTATCCCTCTCTAACGTATACACTCCAAAATAATATTGGGAACAAAGTGTGTATCTATACTTTAGGATGTGAATATTTACTGTTAGGATTTCAAAATGATTTTGTTGCTATGGAGGCAAGGTGGAAGGATGAAGTATTATGTGGAGAATTTTACTTACGAAAATGGTGCAGTTGATTCGTAAGTGAAAAAATTTTTCCGAGTGGAATAACATCCCCTCGGAATTTTTGTAAATTATTATTTTTTTGATTTTTTTATTTTTAAAAAAACTGAGGGGAAGGGGAAACACCTTCCCTCGGTTTTTTGTAAATTATTTTTTTTATTTTTAAAAAAACGAGGGGAAAGGGAAGCCCTCAGTTTTTTACGAGGGGAAATAGCTCCCCTCGGGTTTTTTTGTTTTTTTTGTAAATTATTTTTTTCATTTTTTTATGTCAAAAAACCGAGGGTATTTTCGTTCCCTCGATTTTTTCGAGGGGTATTTTCCATCAGAAATATTTCCCTCGAAAATTCTTTATTATTGCCTTCGGTAATTATGGCGGCAAACATTGGCGCCGTTTTTTTAAGGAGTTTTTCGAGAGGAACTTTTCCCTCGAAAAAAACCGAGGGAAATTTTTATCCCTCGATTTTTCTTTCGGAAAAAAATCGAGGGAATTATTTCCCTCGGTTTTCCCCTCGAAAAATTACTGTTTTTTTTTTAGTGTTGATTTGGCCAAAAAACCTCAAACCGCAACCGAACCGTGAAACCGGCCGGTTGACGGCGGTTTGTGAACCGCCAGTTCACGGTTTGGCCACGGTTCGGTTTTCCGGTTTGAACCGATTTTTTTTTTGAACTTTTTAACTTTAAAAATTCATATATTTTGGTTTTTTTCCTATGTTTATTTTTAATTTTATTTTTAAAAATACGTGAGGTTAAGTGATAAAATATTAATAACACTTTGAATTAATTCAAAAAAGTTAAAAAGAAATTAAACTTGAACTATTTAAAATATTATAAGTTAAAATAAAAAATTTAATTAGAATATTTGAAAATTTTGAAGTTAAATTTTTTTATTTTTCTATTTTATATATATATATATATATATATATATATATATATATATATATATATATGAGGTTAAGTGAGAAAATAGAATTAACAATTTGAAATTTTGAATTAGTTAAAGAGAAATTGAATCATTTAAAATATTTGAAGTTAAAATAAAATTTATATTAGAATATTTGAAATCTTGAATTTAAGTGATAAAATAGAAATAATTCTTTTAATAAATTAAAAAGAATTAACAATTTTCAAATATTGAATTTTAAAACTTGAAATTTTACTTTAAACAATTGAAATATATATTAAATTGTAACTCCCCAACCTTAAAATTAAAGTACACATAATTTTCTCGTAGTACTTACTCTATAGAGAGTAAAAGATATAAGTTATCACAATTTTATTGAATTGTAAAAATGATTAATATCTTCATCGCGATCGTGTGGCTATTACTTATAAGATAAAATATTTTTCTTATTTATCACCAATTCAAATATCGAATGAGTTTTGTGTTAAAAATGATTTAGAAAATGAATATTTTATAAATGTATTTAAAAAAAAAACGGCGGTTTGAACCACCGTTCACGGTTTGAGAAATCCTCAAACCGTAACCGAATCGCCTTATTGGCGGTTCCAGTTCCGGTTCCGGTTCGAACCATGGTCAACGATTAACTGAACCGTTGACCGGCGGTTTGGCCGGTTTGTGCAAACCGCTTAACACCTCCATCCTTATGTTTGCTTCTTTCCAGTTTACTAGTTGTGTTGCTTAAAAGAGTTGTACAATTGGCCCCAACATAATTAGTTTAGTTATTAGGTTCATTTGTCTGAATTGGTTTTGCACCTTTTCTACCAATAGAGTATACATTTGCTTTAGTGTTGGCCAAAATGTAGAATTAGTCCATTAATTTTGGGCAGTTGAGGATTTTAGTCCACCAAATACACGGGTGGCGATTTTAGTCCACTAATTTAAAAGAAGTCGCACATTTAGTCCATTTCTGACCTGAAATTTGAATTTTGGCCGGAAATTGGATTCTGACCCAATTTTTGGGATTTTGACCGGCCAACATGGGACGGGTGGCGATTTTAGTCCACTAATTTAAAAGAAATCGCACATTTAGTCCATTTCTGACCTGAAATTCGAATTTTGCCCGAAAATTAGATTTCGACTCGATTTTTGGGGATTTTGACCAGCCAACATGCCACATATATGCTGACTTAATTTTCATTTTAATTATAAAAATTAATAATGCCACGTGGGTATTTATTAAAACAAATATAATAAAATAAAGTAAAAAAAAAAAACAAAGAATCCGCTCGTGAGTGCTCAGACCGGAAATCTCGACTAAACCGGCTTCTTCTAGGGATAAGAAACTTTGTCGTTCGGTTTTTTTCTCACCGCCGTCGTTGCCGGATTTTACCGCGAGATTTCTTCTCCGGCCGGCTGAGATGCTAATCCGATTCTTATTGGCAAAAATGTGAGGTTGACGACGGATATTAACTGATAGCTTCCGGCGTGAGGTTTGATTGCGTTCATACCTTTTTTTTTTTTACTTTTTTTTATTAATTTTGTTTTAATAAATACCCACGTGGCATTATTAATTTTTATAATTAAAATAAAAATTAAGTCAGCACATATGTGACATGTTGGCTGGTCAAAATCCCCAAAAATCGGGTCAAAATCTAATTTTCGGGCAAAATTCGAATTTCAGGTCAGAAATGGACTAAATGTGCGATTTCTTTTAAATTAGTGGACTAAAATCGCCACCCGTCCCATGTTGGCCGGTCAAAATCCCCAAAAATTGGGTCAGAATCCAATTTCCGGCCAAAATTCAAATTTCAGGTCAGAAATGGACTAAATGTGCGACTTCTTTTAAATTAGTGGACTAAAATCGCCACCCGTGTATTTGGTGGACTAAAATCCTCAACTGCCCAAAATTAATGGACTAATTCTACATTTTGTCCCTTTAGTGTTTGAGATAAAGATTTTGGGTTTGGCGGATTTTTTCCATGGTATTGGAATTCATGGAAGAGATGGTTTCTGAGTTTTGAAAAGTTTTTAATTGTAGCTACTGCTATTAAATCTTATACTGTTATTGATCCAAATTTATTATCTCATTTCCCATTTTGTTTCAGGGGATCAGTTCCCCAATTTATCCAGTAAAGTTATTACCATTTTAAACACACAAAGAAAACATACATGAACATTTAAAAAATTATCGCCTTTAGAGTTTATTCTATTACTTCTTCAAGAAATCGTAAGCGATGGTGACATAAAAAGCGAGCATTCCCAATCACATCAATTTCAGAAGATGATGCATATCAGTGAAAAGGGTTGTCAAACTCGCAAGCGAATTAAGATCTTTTGTGTCTATATCATTTATTAAAATAATAATAATAATAATAATAATAATAATAATAATAATAATAATTAACACCATACAAAAGGAGATATTTATACGAATTTATCTTGTAAAGTTACCCTTGTCACTCACATATACGCCATCTTCCATTCTGAAGAAATGCTGCTTAACTCAACATACAAACAATATAAGATAAATTAGTTTCACAAAGAAAACAAGTCAACATGAAAGCTTTTAGAAGTAGTCTAGAAAGGAAAACTCACAGATTATGCTTCAACGGGCCTAAAATTAAACTTTCATGATGTAATCCAACTTGATTGGACCCCAAGTGCAGAGTGAACCTTTCACAATATGCCAACGTGCCTATAGCATACCAAATATTCTCTCGACATCTTTTCTGACCGCCTCTTGATATCGTTAAAAAGTCTTGAGTATTACCGAAATGGGGTGAGGGATGGTTTTCAATAATGATGCTCAAGAGGGATAAATACCACTGGCAAGATAATAACCCATGTTAATATTTATTACCATTAACTTTAAACCATATCGGGGGAACTTCACCTTTGCAAGGTTCATGAATACATTTGACATCTTCAATACATTGATGTCATTGTTGCATCCTCTTACGCCAAAGTAGGCATGCCAAATCCACAAGTCTTTCAAAGCATATGCTTGCAAAATGATTGAAGGGTTTTTTTGATGGCCGCTCTAGTATCGTCCTGCCTAAGTGGCGGAATAATTCTTCCACGCCCAATGCACATAATCGATGCTCTTGAGGTAACTAGAAAATTCTCTTTGAGCATTCTCAGCACTAAGATTAGCAACGCCTGCTGTAGTTGGTTGCCTCAAGTATTCTTTAGAGAATATAGATCGTAAATGATGCGACAAAATATCTTCAAGCATTTTATTGTCGTTGATGCACCTATCATAAGTATTCATCAATGCCACCACCGACAACATCATGTGCAAGCTTTCGGACAGCAGCTGTGATTTTTTGAAGTGTTGAAAAGCCAAGACGACCAACTGCATCCTCTCCTTGTATAAAAAAGAGAACATTGGTTTTTAACTTCCAGACGATCTTAAAAAATATGACTTTCTCATTCGAAATCGCCTTCGAAAATCTTGATCACTAAAAATGGGACTTTCATCAAAAAAATCTCTGAATAATCATTTCGTCCCATTACACGTTCCTGATCCTTTTCTGTCCTTGTATAGTGATGTCGAGAACTTGACCTTCCTTCTCCACGAAGCATCATTGCTCTTACAAATTATATTCCATAGGTGGTGGGTCGTGAAATAGTATGTGATCGATAAACGAGTCATGATGAACTTAAGTGGTTGTTAAAGATCAGATAATATGGTGAACTTGAACTCGAATTATCGATGAAAAATGAAAGAGAAATTAAAAGAAATATTGGGATTTGAAAGAAAATTTAAGAAAGTGTGACTTTTGGAATTGGATTGTTAAGAAAAATTGAGAAATTGTGAATGAATTGATGGGAGAGTAGTGTTAATTTGTAGGAATTTGAACTCGAATTATCCATGAAAAATGAAAGAGAAATGAAACGGATTGAGTTTTGAAAGAAAGTGAACGAAAGTGTGACTTTTGGAATTGGATTGTGAAAGAAGTTGAGAAATTGTGAATGAATTAATGGAAGATTAGTATTATTTATAGGAGTAAAAACTAGCCATTAGTGCCTTTTTACATTTCTTTTATTCAAAAACCAATTTTTTTATTTTATTTTTTTCCCAAATTTTCATTTATGGTTTTGATTATTTAATTATTTTTTTAATTTATTAAAACATGTTATTATATTTTTTTAATCAAAAGATTATATTCAAACTTTTATTTATAAAATTGTATTTTTCCTATTCTTTTGATTTTTCCCCCTTTTTTTAGATTTCTTTTTTAAAAATTGGGACCACCCAATATGTTAATTCTTTTTTTTTTAATTCTTTTTTATTTTTCTGAATTTGAAATAAAAAAAAAAATTAAGGTTAGGATTAATATGGATTGTTGGATCACTTAATCTCATTCATCCAATCAACCATGCTCTTAGTAGTCTAATGTGTAACGCCCCACAAGGACAGGGGCAAAATTAAATGGATCTTCATTGACCTCTGCCAAACCATATACTTCCGCCATCCATGCTCACCGGCGGATACGCCGTTGCCGCTTCCCTTCTCACTCTCATTCAATTCGCTCTTTTTCTGAACCACCATCAAATATTACCTTAGGGACGTATCGGCGGCCACCCTACCACCTGCGTCTTGCATATTCGCATATGTATACTTCATAAACCTCAACTACAAAACTTAAATAATAGCAAATAATTCCACTAAATTAATTGAGTTACTTACAAATTAGTTTCATAATAATGAATCGATTTCAAAAAATAAAAATTAGAGAGAGAAAGGGAAAAATTATGAATAAACTTACTTGGCTAATTGCTATGCATGGCAGAGAATTGAGAGAGAGATATATGGAATGAGCCTTAACCCCCACGCCTCCGGCTAATTTATACACTTCTAGCTCCGTCTAATATTAACACATAGTAGTCAATGAGAGAAAGAGATATAAAATGAGAGCAATGATAGTTTTTTGTGGTGATAGAATAGGAGGGGTAAATTGTCCTAAGTTTGCACAAAAATGCTTGATGGTAAAAGAGATTCGAAAATATACATAATGGATAAAAAGAAATGGTGATGTTCATTAAACATGAGAAACAAATGATGATTTTGTATTAATATATAGAACTAGTGTGTAGCCCGCGATTTTCGCGGGCAAAAATGAGAAATGCAAAAAAAATGGTAAAATTTTTTAGTTTTTTTTTTTTTTAAGAAAGTGAATTTAAAATATGAAAAATATAAAAATGTTGTTCATTTTAAATTCTTAAAAACTTCTTTATAGGCTACATTATTGATAATGGGATCCGTGGGCAACCAATGAGGGACGTCATAATAGAGTTTATATGTCAATTTCAATTGTAAAGTTGTCTTTTTTACAGTTTATATTCAAAGAAGATGAATTGCTAAAAAAGGACGGAATAAACTTTATTGCAATTCTATTATTGTTTCTATATATGTTAATAGTATAATCATGTAAAATATATATGTTAAGTTGCTTGACATACAACACTAAACATGCATTATTTGATAGTTATGAAATTATTATTTAATATTATTATAAAATTAATAGTGATTTTAACTACATTTCAATAATATTTATTGAAGGGTCTTTATTCGAATAATATTATTATGTAGGATGGGAATACTTGTTTGAATTAAAAAATATTTAATGAAACATAGCAAAAATTTTATAAAAGGATAAATTAGTCGACATATTTATAATATTTTTATAAATAAAAATTGGCATAAATTAAAGACATATACCAATTTTATTTCTTGATACAATGCAAGTGTGTGATTTGGGACATCATTTTGAGGTTTCGTGTTCGAATCCATTAGTTAGACAAATTGTTGATTCGAGATTTGTAGCAACTATATATAGAGAGTGGTGTTTAGCAAATGTATGAATTATTTTAAGAAATAATATATTTTAGTATATATAAAATACATCTACTAATAAGACTGAAAATATAAATACTCAGATTTAATCTTAAATCTTTCGGTTAGGCTGGTGATTGTATATATTTGAAAACAAAATCTTGTTTCTTAAAATTAAGAAAATGACATAATTAATTCGAGGATTACTTTATACAATTAATCAGGAGATAGTTAATTAGGGGATACTTATTGAATCATTGTATTAGATAATATCAATTTTCTAATAGATAATTAATTAGTTACCATCAAATTTATTTTGTTATAGTAAATACTATACATAAAAATAAGCTGATTGAGAAAATTGACTTCCTTATAAACATATTAATCGGCTATGTAGACATTTTTTTAATTCAAATCTTTTTACATGAATAATATCAATCAAGATATATGGGGATCTATAATTTAAGCTGATTTATTTGTTCTATTTCAATGAGTTTATATTTGGCTGGTATTATGAATTTATTCGTGTGATATTTTCATAATTATTTTAATTCATAAAGAATATATTGAGTTAAATAATTTATATATATCAACAAAATTTAGAATTAGAAATATTGAGTTAAATAATTTACATATATCAATTTTCCGGTTTTATACCTACTGCGATTAATTAGTTATCATCAAATCTATTTTATTATAGTAAATACTTTTAAAAATAAATTGATTGAGAAAATTGACTTCCTTATTCTCATATTCATCGGCTATGTAGATATTCTTTAATTCAAACCTGTGAATGGATAATATCAATCAAGATATATGTGGATCTATAATTTAAGCTGATTTATTTGTTTTATTTCAATGAGTTTATATTTGGAGGGTATTATGAATTTATTCGTGTAATATTTTCATAATTATTTGAATTCATAAAGAATATATTGAGTTAAATAATTTACATATATCAACAACAAAAAAAGGAAGAAATTTATAACTAACACGATTAATATTTATCATCAAATCTTTTTTGTTATAGTAAATACTTTTAAAAATAAATTGAAACTAAAAATTTACTTCCTTGTAAACACACCAATCTGCTACTTAATTAGTCTACAATTCAAATCTGTGATTGGTTAATATCAATTAAGATATATATTTTTAACTGCTAGGATTTTCAGTTATCATCAAATCTATTGTTATAGTAAATACTTTTAAAAACAAATTGATTTAGAAAATTAAGGGAATAGTTGTTAGAATAAGGTGACCAACAAGCCAACTTGTGGCTGTGGTCTGACCATTCTCTAATAATACAATCGGTTTTTATTCGTAATAATATCTTTTATACATATTGGCATTCCATATCTTTTATCCCATGCTAGTTGCATAGGTATGGTCCTGATGAAGTTACTTTATTACGGTGGATTGGTCTAGYAGAACCGTGAGATAATCCAGCGCGTAATGTAACTCGTCGAACTTGTTCCTATTCAAAGGGTTACGCCATAATGAGGATACAGGCCTTTCCCATTAAAACTAGTACTTAATGTATGTGGACCGCATCTCATCGGTCACGGTGTCTGGACATCGACATACATAAGTAGGTGCTCATAGGGCCGTTCCCCTTTGAGCCCATTTAGTTGGGCTTTTGTTTCTTTAATTAAAAAAAAAATTTAAAAGAATAATAAGATGAAGGGGTTTTAGGGTGAAAATATAGAAACAAAAACAACACGGCTTTTAGAGAAAAAAAAAGGGTTTTGAATAACCCTAACCATCCCAGCCATCCACCTCCAGCCGCCGCCGCTTACCGCCGGCCGCCGCCACACCGAAACGTTCGGTTCTCGTAATTTCTCCGTTGTTTTCTTTCTCACGACGAGACTAGTGAATCGTTGCGAGTACGTCGGATTATACGGTGTGTGACACCAATTCGTCAGAGACGCGTCGTAGCCGTCGAACCGCCGCCTTCACGGACGCGTCGCAGCCGCAGGACAGCCGCCTTCGTGGACGCGTCGCAGGCGCCGGACAGCCGCCTTCGTGGACGCGTCGCAGCCGCCGGACCGGCCGCCTTCATGGACGCAGGGTCGCCTGCCGCTGCCGAGAGAAAATGGCCGCTCCCGACAGCGTCGTTGCCGTTCCGAACGCCGCCTGCCGCTGCTGTCATCGCGGAGCGCCTGCCGCCGCTATCGTCGCGCCACTCGCACTGCACGCCAGCCGGACTTCAGTCGCCTGCCGCTGTTGTCATCGACGACCGCCTGCCGCACCTACCTGTCGTCCCCGCACGGCTGCTGCCAAGCCGGATTGCCGCAGCCGAGGACCCTCTGCTTGTAGCGTGCTGCCGTTTCGTCGCTGAAGCTCCAGCTACCCCGCGTCGCTCCTCCGCCGTGCCGTGAGGTGACGAAAGCCGGTCCTGCAAGGTATAAGATATATATGTGTGTGTTGTATATATGTGATATATATATGCATGCATGATGAATAGTTATATATGTATGTATGTGTACTGTGTATTATATATATATGTATATGCATGCGTATAGAAGGTGCATGCTGTATGATTAGTATATATATATAATATTATGCATGCTGAATAATAATTACATATATATATATAATATATGTGATGTGTTACTTGTATGTTTATATACATATATTTATGCATGTATATAATATATAAATGATTAATATGTTAATATATATATATATAATTGTTATATATGTGATTAATATATTAAATAGAAAATTATCATGCTCGTTTGATTTTGTGAAAATCAAATTGTTTCATTTATAAAGTAATTAAAATATTGTTTGAATTAATTGAAATTAAAATGGGCCGTCGTCAATTGAATTCGATTCAAATTACTTTTATTTAAAAGTTTTTGTTTTCCGCTGCGCGACGGCACCATCAAATACCAACAGTGGTATCAGAGCTACTGGTTTTTTAAATCAATTAATTGCTTATGTGTTTTTGCTTTCGAGAGCATGTTGAATTTGTTGAGTTGTTGATTTGGATATTATCTTGTGTTGGGAATTTCTTATAGCTGAATATTTGGTCGGCCTTAGAATTTCACGGGAAATCACGTGTCAGAGTGTCCGACAGTCTTACGTGTCAGACTGTTTGACAGTCTTATCCTAAAACTTAAATATTCTCGAGTCTCTATAAGAAAAAATTGGTTGATCCATAATTTAATGAAATTAAAATCAACTAGAGCCCAATAAGATAATCGATTTTTCAAATCAATTTGAATTCGATAAATAGGTGCTGGATTAATTTATTAATTTAAATTATTAAATTAATTTGAAATTAATAGAACACCAACTGAATCGTTTTAGTTTTATCGTTCATTTGATGACTGGATGAAACTAAGTTCGATAATGATCCTAAGTTGTAAAGTATCAACAATTGATCATAACTAAATTTCGGATGAGATATAAAACTAAAATCCCTCATTCTTAAAGGTTAAGAATTAAAATCAGGCTATAAAGAAAAACCGAATTGTCGTTTCTTTTTTCTTTCCTTCTACCAACG
>BMAC01000498.1:662660-681431 GCA_014905375.1 Phtheirospermum japonicum
TTGATTATGAGGAAACTTTTTCACCAGTCGCGATGCTTAAATCCATTAGGATTTTGCTGGCCATTTCTGCGTATTATGACTACGAGATATGGCAAATGGATGTGAAGACTGTCTTCCTTAATGACAACATTGAAGAAGAAATCTATATGGCGCAGCCGAAAGGCTTCATATTGAAATGTACTTTTTGGTATATATTTAAAATATATTTACATGTTTTGTAATTATTATGATGAGACCGATTCATTGAAAACTGATTTACTCTAAAAGGTCATTTTGAATAAGTGCACACTTTAAGATTTTTTTTACCTATTCTATAAGTGCATCCAAATATGTTTTTAAATGGACTTTTAGGTATACATTTGAAATATATTTACATGTTTGGTAATTATTATATGATGAAACCGATTCATTGAAAATTGATTTACTCTAAAAGGTCATTTTGAATGAGTGCACGCTTAGGATTTTTTTTTTTACCTATTCTATAAGTCCATCCAAAWATGTTTTTAAATGGACTTTTTGGTATACATTTGAAATATATTTACATGTTTGGTAATTATTATATTATGAAACCGTTTCATTGAAAATTGATCTACTCTAAAAGGTCACCCTGAATGAGTGCACGCTTAGGATTTTTTTTTTTTTTTTACCTATTCTATAAGTGCATCCAAATATGTTTTTATCAGATAYTTAACATGCATAAAACCATTTTTCTAAAATTTCATATTAAAATGTAAGGAAGTGTAGTACTCGTTTTTCAAGAGTCCACATGTAAGATTAAACTAGTTCATGACACTATCCACCAAGTGGCATATACATTCACTATGCACGTTCGCTTAATTATGTTTGCAACTTTTGAAGAAATCCAGAGAGAACATTTCTTTGTCAATTATTACTATTATTATTATTATTATTATTATTATTATTATTATTATTATTATTATTATTATCCTATAGCAAATAATTACTCAGTTATATTAACTTATGGTTTTGAATCTTGATTTCTTGTACTTTATAAAAACTTATTACATAAAATGTTGTGTAAGATTTAAAATAAAAATTAATAAAGATTTGTTGGCCATAAATGTATTGTTGATGATATATATTTATAAAGTGGGGGCAGGAAAGGGGTGGATTTGTAAATTATTCATTCATGAAACCCTAACTTTCAAGTGCAAAGTAAATACTCATTTCGTCCTACTCTATCTGTCGCATTTAATAATTTTACGAAGATTAAGAAAAATAATTGACGTTATGATTATAAGTATCAAATGATCATAATATTTTTTTGTTTGAAGTAATTAAAAGTGTGAAATAATAAAAGTAAGAGTAAAAGTAGTAAAGTAATATTTAATATTGTAAAAATAAAAAGTAAGAATAATTTTTCTTAAAAATATAAATATAATAGATACTACAGAACAAAAAAAAAATCAAATTACAACAAATATAAAGTGACGGAAGGAATAGCAGAAAATGGGTAGAGATACATTTTTAAATTGTAAACCCAAACTAACGGTAAATTATAAAATACAGAATATTTGATTTTTATTTTTATTTTTAGTCTTTAGTTCATTGAAAGCCCTTGCTCAAAAATGTTGAATTCATTGACTCTCCAAATGAACACAAACCAATTTTCATATATTATGTAAAAAACGACCTGCGCTTCACTGCAGGATAGATGCTTTCGGTATACAATCATTCTTGGATTCCAATAAAGAATTTTAAAAAAATTGCATTCACATTACACATTAGTCCTCATAGTCCCTGCTAATGTTATCCAGGCTCATAGCAAAATTAAACGCAAAGAAAAAAATTTATGTAAAGCTTTCGAAAATCCAAAAAAGTATTTAAAAATAAATTAAAGACTCGGAGAGTAGACACATATAAAAAAACCAAAAGAGGAGAAATCATGCCAAAACAAGGTAAATAGAAAACAGAATTTGAGAACGACACAAAGTGTAGTGAGTATTAGCTTTTAGAAAGATTCATCACCAGTCTTCCTATATTTTTCGCTCTTACTTGAAGTCAATTTTCATTTCTTTCCCAGTACTCCTCTCAATTTCTTAAAGAATCCAACTTTTTGACATAAAATTAAACTAAAAAAAAAAAAACCACCTTAGTTTATGTAACAAATAGAAAAATAAACTTATCATAACAATCTGAAGTGTTGTGTACTCATGAATAATACAGCATGCAAAATAAAATAAATAAAATGAACTTATAAACATGAAATCAATATTGTGTTTCTGCATGTCTATTATTATCTGATCATCAACAACCAAGAAATCAGTATTGATGAATAATCAAATGTCAGAATGACAAATCTACTAATCTCGAAAAGCCTAGTGTCACATGCAAATGACATTGTTCTAATTATTTTAATAAGTATTATTAGCACCTCTGATACTAACGCAAAACTCACATTGTCATTGTATAACTATCACGTGCAAATCGTTCAGAAAAAAGAATGAAATACCATTAAATAACTTTATGAGAATAAATAAATGCATACTTGATGGGCTAAGAATGAAATTCATGCACAAATCATGATGATTAAAAGTGATATACTATGCAAATAAGAATTAGAAAACAGGCAAAAAAATTATCATCAATATAATTTATTACAGATTATACTCATAATATATGTTGGATCAGATGTCACCAAAACCTGCTGCTTTGATTCATAAATAAAAATAAAATAATAACATTAACTAAGATATATTAGATCTTACCAATTAATAAACAATTCCTATTTTTCATATTGAAGAACTCAATTAATTCACCCAATCAAATGATATGGAATCAAAACAAACCTCAACAATCAAATACACAAATAAGCTCATTCAACTCAAAAAACAATAATGTTGCACAGTACCATGGAGATGACAGTAGAAATTTAACAAAAAGCAGAAAAACAAAAGAAAACAAAAGGAGAGAAAAAGCCTGCAAAAAAATGAAGTAATGTACATATCTGTCGACTCACCTTGTTGGTCGAAGTTATATATCGAAAATCTAAAAATAATATGATTTTCAATAAATCAGAACCCCACACCCTTCAGGATCAAGTCGCCCTCTTTTGGTCAAAGTATAATAGTTAGTAAATTGAAACTGTAAATATCATCGCTGCAAATCAAAATCAAAATTTTTTAATTCAAATGCAAACACTATATATAACAATCAAATCAGAAAACAATAAAAACATTTTTTCATCCTAATTGGGTTGGATTTCATCCAAGGTAGTTTCAATATAGAAGCCCATTTTCTTTCTGTGAGACAATGGTTGATGGCCCAAATTAAGCCCACTAAACCGAGGAATAGTATAACTCCAAGGTCGCGGGCTCGTCATTTTTCTTCTTCAAGTCTCGCAAAATTTCAGTTACTGCAGCACAAAAACATTTTCGGACAGAAACCCTAGAATCGAGAAAATGGACAAGTGGTTTGTTGTTATTCCAACCATGCAATTAGAGAGAGAGGGGGGGACGAGAATTGGGGGACATGAAGCGATGTTACAGAACAAAATTGCAGCGTTTTTTAGCTCAATTTTGTTGCATGGGGTCTTTCGCAATCAGGGAAATTTATATACCGTCGATATACAGTAAACGTGTCTTTTTCGTCTTATCATGTTTGTATATAATTTTACAACCCTAATTTATCCGACAATTTATTAGGCGTATTACAAGTGTACTCTATAAAAATTTATTAGTTTTACATTTTAAGTTTAATTTTTC
The DNA here is from genome assembly GCA_014905375.1 of Phtheirospermum japonicum. NCBI lineage: Eukaryota > Viridiplantae > Streptophyta > Magnoliopsida > Lamiales > Orobanchaceae > Phtheirospermum > Phtheirospermum japonicum. Next base: position 666,386 of record BMAC01000498.1, read on the forward strand.
ATTTTTAGGGTTTAATTTTTTATTTTAAAGTTTATTTTTTTATTTTTTTATTTAGTTTTACATTTAGAATCCCGACAAAAATTTATCATTCTACCAGTTATATGTGATGATATAGATTACTTATATATGATGATATGTGTGATAGTATATGATAGAAATTTAGGATTTAGAGTTTAATATTCAATTTTAGGGTTTAGTTTTCATTTAGAGATTAATTTTCTATTTTTAGGGTTTAATTTTTTATTGTAGATTTATATTTTTAATTTTAGGATTTTAGATTTCAGGTTTAGAGTTTCAATTATTTGTATATGATGATATGTACCAATTATATGAAATTAAATAAATTATAAGAAACACCACCAGCTGGTTGATTTTTAGCTCATTAATTTTTTTTTAATTAATTAAAACACTATAAAATAAAAAGTGCATTCTATTTTTTTATACCAAGTAATACGCGACACAAAATTATTTATTTAGTCAATACCATCTATGAGCAAATCCAAATTAATGCCTTCAAGAACTTCCTTTCAATTGTGAAAATCATGTCATTTTTTAAGTAATCATACAATTAATTAAATATTTGCCAAATGACCCCTAATTATAAGTTTTTTAAGTTTTATTGGGACTAGTCCGCCCAGTCGAGCTCTGGCTCCTTCCCTAGTCCTCTAATGTTGTCGATAGAAATATGTGTTAAGGCGGAGAAGATTAATAATGTCGAACGATATATTCTTGGGGTGATTTAGACTCCACCCATTTTCTAATTATAACATTTCAATAAATAAGGTATTGTCCTCGCAACACCAATATTTAAATTTTATTTTTAGTGAGGTAAGTTTAATATAATATGAAAATGAAAATAGCTGCACACACAATAAAGTTAATGAGTGTGTCGGGGCAGAGTGAGTATTTGGAAATTAGAGGATATTTTTGCTAATTTTATAAGATATTTAACTTTATTTTGGTAAATTCTTTTTAAACGAAGTTGGAATATACAAAAATAAGCTCTTTCGGAGCGTATAAGCTCCTCAGAAATCTTACCACTACAAAATCTTATAAGCACCTTTATTTTTAACACATCTAAAATCATCTTATAAGTTCAAACTTCCCTTTTTTTTCACACTTTAACAAAATATAATAAATTATTAACGAATCCAACTGTAACATAAAAACATAAAATTATATAATAATAATAATTATTATTATTGTTATTATTATTATTATTATTATTAAATATTGATTTAGACATCCGTACAATACAACACGAGCTAAGAGTATGACATTCGTTTGGTTTTTCAAAGTATGTAACTAATATTATTAACGAATTTAATCTAAATATAAAATATAAAATAATATAATAATAATAATTAATAAATAGAGATTAAACACGGATTTAGAATGTGACTTCTTTTGAATTTTTATAAGTACGTAAATAAAATTGCTATAATGAATTGAATCTAAACATGAAAATAACTTTTATTAATAATTATAATAATTAATAAATAAATTAGATATGTAAAAGGCAATGGTTGATAATACATCATTTGAACTTTTCATTTTACATAAGAATTTATAATTATCACATATATTTTTTATATTTATCTCTTGATAAAACCCGTATAATACACGAGTATTAAACTAGTATATATATATATATATGCAAAACTATGTTTACTTGTGCCTAAAGATATATAAGGTATAAAATCTCCTAATACAATATTTCTCAATATCCCCACTCAAGTTGGAGCATGCAAATTACAAATGCCCAACTTGTGCAGAAAAAATCCAAATTGTCGTCCGCCCAACGCCTTCGTAAAGATATTCGCCAATTGTCCATTGGTCGGAACATGAGACATGCGAATAGAACCATCAAGAACAGAGTCATGCAAAAAATGACAATCAACCTCTATATGCTCCATGCGCTCATGGAAAATCGGATTCTGCGCAAGATGCAAAGCAGATTTGTTATCACAAAACAAGTCCATCTCACGCAATTGTTGAACACCCAAACTCTGAAGTAGTCCCTTGAGCCATTTAAGCTCACACGTTACCGCCGTCATGTCATGATATTTGGCCTCTGCCAAGGATCTAAACACCATCACTTGCTTCTTCGTCTTCCAAGAAATAGGGGAATCGCCAAGAAAAGTCTGTATCGTTTTCCATCTCAGAAAATATGTGTACTTTTGAACTTGTAAAACCCAATGTCTGAAATCCCGAATCGACACTTGAAAAAAAGAAAAAAAAGGAATGGAAATTGGAGGGAAAACCAATCTCAAAATGTCGTGAAAAGAGCATGAATGAATCGTGTATGTTTTGCTTTTCAGAATAATATTGATGATGGCGTGAATCACACTGATTTAATATTCAAATCGTAATGTCTATGCACTTCCCATTAAGAATGTCTTACATAAAAATAAAAATATTGGTAAAATTATGTGGGAACTGAGTTTTATATAGTAGGAGTACGTTGAAATTGCCATTTTCATTTCTGTAAGATTCATTTTCTGTTATTGATATTCATAATTGCCATTTTCATTTTCGCTATTCATTTTTATGTATTATAGAATTCTAGTTCAAGTCCAAACAATAGATCGCGCATTTTTTTTCTTTTGATAAATAAAACCCCCATTTAATAACTTAACCCCTCTTTTTTTTTTGATCACGAAATTACCCTGGTATGTAATCATTTGGATGACAAACAAGAAATTCTGGATTTAATTCAGGAGGCCCATTTGGTAGGCAGATCCAGTTGTAAGATTATTAGACCAGGCTCGATCAAATACTTTAGTTTGCTTATTAGACTTTGCCCACTAAATGATTTGTGTCTCATTAAAAGCTCGATTCGTACGTGGGCAACCAGCAATTATATTGTATTTTATCACTTTACAACAAACACTTGTAAATATGTAGATCATATATTACATTGAAATATATATTTGACAAAAGGTTTATAAGTTTAAATATAATATATATCAGTCTGTAAAAAACAATAAACTCATATTTATCAATTTAAACAGAAAACATTCATCAATTTTCACGTAAATAAGTCAATTTAAATACAAAAATTTATAATTTTAACCGACATATTCATTAATACACACAAGTTCATGAATTTGAACTTAAAAATTCACGTAAATATATATAATTATATAAAGTAGGATGCATGTAATAATTTGTCGCAGTGGACACTTCCCTCAGATTCAACAAAATAAACCAGTTGTCTTCTTAATGTATATTAAAAGGTCAACATATAATTTTTTTTTTTTGAAAAAAACATATTTAAATATTTCGTATAAGTATCTGTTCTTTGGTCAATTATTACTATTATTATCATAAAGCAAATAATTACTCAGTTATATTAATTTATGGTTTTTAATCTTGATTTCCTGTACTTATAATAACTTATAAAATGTTGTGTAATATTTAAAAATAAAAATTAGTAAAAATTTGTTGCCCATAAATATATTGATGATACATATCTACCCTATATATTAATGCAAAATCCTCCTAACCTATGTGTCTGCTTCGCATGCTTTGTTTGGCAAATAAAAAATTCTGGTGATTCGGTTGCTTACGTGTCATCCGAGCCTAACTTTTTTTTATTATATATTTATAAATTATAAAAAAATAGGATTTATTTTCCTAAGAGTATACTTCTCACCTATTAATTATTTAAACAACCCTAAAATAAATAGCCTAATAATAAGAGTCTTACCTTTACTAAAACAGCCTAAAATAAGATTCTAATAATATGAAATTAAAAAAAAAAAAGAAATACGAATTACACGGAATAATATAATACCATAAAAAAAATAACTCCACATATGTACGGGTACGTGTGTTTTAAGAGCACTTATTATGTAATATTTATGGTGGTGTCTAATTGACTCAGAGTACCTAATTGTTTATATTGCAATAAATATATGTTGTTTGAAATTATATTTTACGGGTCCTTAATAATATATTTAGAATCATAATCAAATATCAATAATATAATAATTATTAACTACCTAAACTATATATCCTAAGTTATATACTTAAATTATTGTAAATAACTCATATTTTACCTATATGGAATATTTGAAACTCCAAAAATAAAATTATTTTAAATTATATTATCAAAAAATTATTTAATTATTTTCATAATAAAGTTTATTTTGTAATTAAACTTATTTCACATGTAGTTTGTCTTTTAATTAAAATAACTAATTAGATCTTATCTACTAATTATATATGACTTATTTATATCTTTATATTAGGAGAATCAAAAGAAAGTATTGAATAAGGAAAAATATAATAAAAGAATTAAATTAGGTAAGATTCAATAAAAAGAAAAATATTAAATTAGGTAAATATTAGATTCGGATGACACATAAGCAAACGAATTTGAATGAAATATATATCAAATTAATCACATTCTCAAGATCTACAATTTAAGATACATATTGCATGTTTTTTAAGACGTAAAGAAATATATATATATAATTAAATTAAAAAAATTGGATAGTAAACGCATCATACATGACTGATTTTAGCACTACAATACTATATAAAAAGCACAATATATCTGAACATAATTGCACTGTGCAATATTTGAAGTGTTTTTTCTTATATTGTTACGATACTTTTGAACTACACTAAACACTGCTTTTTTCAATGAAAAAGAAAATCGGTCAACCTAATTTAATATTTAGTTTTTATATATTTTTACCTAATTTGATATTTTTCTATATTATGTTTTTTCTAATTTAATAATTTTCTTTTATTATATGTTACCTAATTGAATATTTTATTTATCATATTTTATCTAATTCAATATCTTTTATTTTACTGATATAAAAAAATAATTAAGTCATATTCAATTAGAAAAAATCTATATAAGTTGAATTAATATTTATTTATAATAAAAGTTGAAATAATTTTATTTATAAAATTTTAAATATTCTATTTAAAAAAATACGAGTTATATAAAATTATTAATAAAGAAAAATAAATATAAAAAATATAAACTTAAATTTGTATATCTAATCTTAATATAATATATTGAGAATAATATTAAGAATTTATATGAAAAAATATTGTTATGCCAAAAGAGAGAGAGAGAGAGAGAAACGACAACCACAAATAATATTAATAATAAATTATTACACCTAAGAAATAAATATTAAATATATTCTACATCTCCTTATCCAATCTCAACACATTGATAAACACATTATATATCTATATGAACAATTTAATATCTTACGTATAAAAATGAAATAAAAAATAATATTAAATATACTACAAGGTAGATATACAAAGTTTTTTAATCGAATTATCACTGCCTTAAAAAAATTAATTTTTTATATCACATATTCACATGTGATATGCGAGTGTTATATGTTTTATATGTTTACAAAATCAATTTTCTACTGGTTTTCTTTCAAATATAAATATAAGTAAATTTTGAGTTATTTACAATTAATTAAGTATGTAACTAAATATTATTAACGAACTCAACATAACATAAAAAATAGAAAATTATAAAGTAATAATAATGAATGAATATTGATTAGACACCGGTATAATACGCCACGGGTTGGAATATGACGTATTTTGAAATTCTCCAAATATGAAACTATGATTTGTTAACGAATTCAATTTAAATATTAGTATATAAAAGTATCGATAATAATAATAATAATTAATTAATAGAAATTAGACACGGGTTGAAAATTTAATCTAAATATTAAAATATAAAATTATTTAATAATAAAGAATAATAGTTATAAATATTGATTATGCATCAGTATAAGGTTCAGATTGAGAATACAATATTTTTTGAATATTTTTATTTTTAAAATTTAAAAATTCTATAATTATCATAAATAACTTTATATTTAGTTTTGATAATCCCGTGTAACACACGGGTATTAAACTAGTATATTTATAAAGTGGGGTGGATTTGTTAATTACTCAATCATGAAACCCTAATTCTCAAGTGTGAAGTAAATAGCAGGAAAGGGTAGGGTTGCATTTTTAAATTGTCGCAGTCCACTGCACATGTAATTGTAAACCCAAACTAACGGTAAAATTATACATTATGTTGAATTCTAACTTCACATTTTTTAATGAATTCTGCCAAAGGCAGATTTTGGGGGCCCGCGCATTGTCACTTTCGTAGGCTATTAAAGCCTAAGGTTATATACATCGAAATGGACAAGTGGTTTATTGTTATTCCAATGGACAATTAGTATGTACGTATCATGTGTGCATCTGTATATAGAGAGAGGGGCGAGAATTGGGGGACATGAAGCGACGCTACAGAACAAAATTGCAGCTTTTTTTAGACAATTTTGTCTTTCACAATCAGGGAAATTAATATACTGCATTATATCCAATTTATCCAATACCAAATATATATCCAATTTAAAATTATATTGACATTTTTACAAAAATTGAGAATAATATTTAATGTTATATTTATTGATATCAAATGTTTATATTAATAATTTCTTAAAAAAAATAAAAAAGTTGAAATTAATTAAGAAACAAGTAAAATTAGAGAAATGTCATTTATTTTTCTTTCCAATTTTTTTTTAATAAATAAGTTGATGGAAGGGATGAAGGGAGTAGAAGATTTCTAAAAATAACTGTATAAAGAAAAAAATCTAGCCCTTTAATTAATTTTAAGTTTTACGAAAAGTCATAAAAAAAAAAGGTTAGAAATTTGATTAGATTAAAAAATAAAACTAAATAAAAATCACAATATGATCTACGCCACTAACCTACGCCACAAAATGGTCAAAGGTTTGTTTTTAGTTCAATTGTAATGGCCATATATATGAGTAATGCTACTTGAACATTTAGTTGGACAAAAAGTTAGACAAAACCTATTAATATATCTCCTAGATAAATTATATTACCTTCTTTCACTTTTTTTTCCTTCTTTTTTCTATTTGGGTTTGTTTGACATCATTTAGAAGGTAAAAATATTAATAATTAATTATATAAAAAACCAAAATAAGATATATTTTTTAAAATTAGATGCTAATTTTTAATATGAGTTTTTTTTTTATCTTTTCAAATTATAAAATGAATTTTTGTGTAATTGTATATATTTTATTTTTTTAACTTTAAAAAAAAGTTGGACAAAATCTATCACTATCTCACGAGATGAAAAATGAATCTCCTATTAAAATTAAAAAAATAAAAAAATTTAATTTTAAAATATAAACACATTATAAAAAATATCACAATTAACTACATAAAAAAAAAACTATGTACAATTACACAAAAAATTAAAGTTAATTGTGATATTTTTTTATGTAGTTAATTGTGATATTTTTTATAATGTGTTTATATTTTTAAAGTTAAATTTTTTTATTTTTTTTATTTTAATAAGAGACTCATTTTTCATCTCGTGAGATATTGATAGGTTTTGTCCAACTTTTTTTAAAGTTTAAAAAGTAAAATATATACAGTTACACAAAAATTTATTTTATAATTTGAGAAGATAAAAGAAAAAACTCATATTAAAAATTAGTATCTAATTTTAAAAAATATATCTTATTTTGTTTTTTATATAATTAATTATTAATACTTTTATCCCTAAATGAGGTCAAACACACCCAAGTAAAAAAAAGAAGAAAAAAAAAAGTGAAAGAAGGTAATATAATTCATTTAAGAGTTATATTTATAGCTTTTGTCTAACTTTTTGTCCAACTAAATGTTCAAGTAGCATTACTCCATATGTATATATATATAAGAGTGCCACTAACCTACGCCACAAAATGGTCAAAGCCACAAAATGGTCAAAGGTTTGTTTTTAGTTCAATTGTAATGCCATATATATATAAGAGAGAGAGAGAGATAGGGGATGGGACATGAAGGAACGATAATCGATGCAGATTGGATTAGATTGTCTATAAATGCTTGGAGAGCAAGTTTCAGCTTAAGAAAAAAAAAATAGTTCAAAGAAAAAAGAAAGAAACCTTTAACGGCAAATCTCAGCTTATTCATTTCCGTGGCGTGTCACAGACTCACAGCAGTGCCCACAGCTAGAAACACCACCTGCTGGTTGGTTTTAGCTCATTAAATTACAAGCTGTCTTTTTTTCTTTTTTAAATCATGTTCATATGGAGTCGGATATGATTTCAAAATAATTCCTCTAATTATCAAATGTTGAATGCGTATTAAATTAAAAAAAATATAGAAAAATATTTAAAAAATAACTGTAAAAAAGCACAAAGAGTTTTAGCCCTTTTACTAATAAATTCAAAAAATAAAATTAAAAAAAAGTTTCAATAGATTAGCAAAATCCAAGTAGATGACAATTTGGAAAGAAGGAATATGTTTTTGGACAAGGGATAAAATGGGAACATTCATATCAGTATGCACCAAGCAGAGTTTGATAAATGGCACATAATAAGTAACCCTGATAAATTTATATATCAACACATATAGTTGCATTTCATTTCCAGGAACATATATATATATCACTAGCACAAAATAACAAAAACCAATAGAGAATAAATAAGTGCCAAATTAACCCATTTAAGCTACACAAGTCTCAATTCTTCGATAACAGAATATTTTCACAGCCCTAATAGATAATACATATAAAGCCGACAATGACTCGAAGCAGAAAAGGAAAAGCAGAGCCAATTGTAGAGAGACAACCAAACAAAACAATAAACTAAACAAAACCAAACCAGTAAACAGTCAAGCATCACCGGAAGTAGAGGCAGGAAATGGTTTGGGCCTCCACTCTTGAACACTGAGAACCGGATCCCTACCGGCTGGAAAATAGATCTTCGATTGAAAAGTTTGCACAGGGGCACTATCGTCATCTTCCTTAGCAGTAAAAGTCAAGAACACCACCATGCAGCGGGTGTTGATAGCCTTCTCAAGCTCCACAAGCTTGTAACTGTGTCCCTGCATTTCATTCCATTTTAATTTAGATTAGTTCAATTGAAATAAAGAGCACTGATTCATATTGGATTTGATTGATACACTTACAGTCTCGTCATTGATTCTCTGAATTGAACGCTCAGCACCAAGGACCAATTGCGCGTAATACCACTGAGAATGCACGCCCGGATTGCTCCGGACCTTTTCCAGTGGGATTGGCATGAAAGGCGAGTTCAACATACTAGGAGGGTAGCAATCCACGCCATAACCCTACAAATTAGCAAGACAAAAGCAGTTTTTTGAACAACAATCATCAATAACATTAACAACCATGAAAACAAGAATGAGAAAGAGCAGAGGGAAAAGGTTAGTTCGTTCTCAAACAAAAAGTCCCTCTGGGACAGAAGAAGGAAAATTAAGCAAGCCAAACAAAACCATATTTAATGATTAAAAATGATTGATTTCAACAATAGAGCAAGCCACGACCGTGAATCTGCTAACACACAACACAGCCGGACGGAGGAAGGAAAATTAAGCAAGCAAGGCAAAACCCTAATTACAAATTAAAAATCAATTTCAACGACAGAGCAAAACCCACGAGCAAGAGTAGTGAATCAAAAACAAATATCCAACAAATTAGAAATAATTAATGAAAATAGCTAGGCGTGGTATAGAGTTTACCCTGGTCTCGCGGACTTGTTTCAGGAATGTCTTCACCACCTCCATGGTGTTTGGGAGTTTCCTCTCGCCCGGAGCGTAGAAAACCGACTCGTCCACTTCAGTATCACTCTCTTCGAACGAGAACCTTTTCAGGTACGGTAAAATCAGTCCATTCTTGTCTCCCTCCGGATACTCGCTAGCCGCCATGGATATCCTTTGATTACCAAATCCTCTTCTTCAATAGGCAATTATTAATTCTCGTTTCTTCCCCCCTTCTCTCTCTCATTTATAATTACCCAACAACCAAACCCGACCCAGAACAAATGGTTATTTATTGACCCACTAAATTTCACGTATACTTCAACTATAGGGTAATTTACATAACTACCTATTTTGAAAGAATAAAACTTAATTTTACGAATCCAAAAAATATATATTTATAATACCTACTCACTTGCAAACAGTGTTCTAAAAATCGCTAGACGGTTGTTAGGCGTCAGGCCAGCGCCTAGGACGCCTAGACGGGGTCTAGGCGGGGCCTAGAATTTGTAAATAAATACCCCAATTTACAACATTATATCCAACCATTTAATATTTCAACATACTACCTGTTATACAATAAAGTTTATGACAACTAAAAGTAATAATCACAAGTTACAATTCACAAGTTTAAAGCTATTGTTCGATTCAAAGTTCAAAACAACATAGATCCATAAGTTCATTAGTCAAATAAAAATATCATAACATATATTACAAAATCAAAATAATCAAAAAAATAGGCCCAAAAACGACGTCGATTCAGGCCATACAAATTTAAAAAAAACTGGTCTGGCGCCTAGGCGCCGACTTGGGCGCCTAAGCGGCGCCTGGGACGCCTAGGCAGCGCCTGGGGTGCCCGGCGATTTCTTTGGCCAATTTTTAAAAATCGTAGGCAGATTGGTGGCGCCTAGCGCCTAGGCGGGCGCCTAAGGCGATTTTTAGAACAGAGCCTGCAAAAGATTTCAGATATACGAGAAAAAACGGCAAACCGTTTTTCCCTTCTCAGTCATTTTTCCCATGAATGAACCGCTTCGATTACCGTTCGTGTCTTGTGGAGCAAAATTAATAATAAAATTAAAAAAAAAATTGAGGAAGCATCAATTTGTCCGTAGAAGGCGAAGAGGAAAAAAAATACACAATAGAAGAACCTCTGATCATAGTCGGATCAGGTATGAATTCTCATTGAATATCTATATCAATGAAAACATGAAAAATAAAACTCATTGATTTATATTTTGTTTTTTTGTTTTTTTTTTAATTTATTGGTTTTGTTTTGCAATGACAGTTCATCAGAGTAGTTGATGATAGGATACTAATCTACGATCGTCGTCAGTAAATCTAGAAATATAGTGTTTATTAGAAGAATCAAAGACGATGATTCGTATAGTTTACCCCTTTAATGTCGTGAATTATTGTTAATTATAGAATATCAGTATATTTATGTTAAATGAACTGATTACAAATCTCAGTTATGTATTTTGTGAATATAAGTAAATTGAATATAGTATTACTTCAATATGTGGTTATAAATTCTAAAATAAATAGTAACTAATATTGAACTAGAATTTCATAATTATTTCATCGTTTGATTAAGGATTGTCGTTCAACTATTTTTTTTAACATGTTGTCTCAAATTGTAATATTATAAATTATATATGACAAATATTGGCAACGTTAGTTTTCACAAAAGTTAGTTGGTTGTTTAATTGGTTTTATTTACTAATCTGAACATCAATATGAATGCATAATCATTGATATTACGTAAACAAATATTTCTTTAATGATTAATCAATGATATGATCAGAAAAAATTGTGATGATGTAAAAAGGCTGCATTGATTACAAACTATGATTATGTTATTTTTTTTAGTGCTCATTTGTTAAGTCATTATGTGAAGAATCACATGGTGGATACAATGCTAACATTCGTACACTATAATGAAAAATGGGATTCAGACAATACTTACTCCAACTTTCAAGTTTTTGGAGTTTTGATGAATCCCCAAATGGATGAGCTCCCATGTCAACATGCATTGAGTGTGTTGGCAGGAAATAACAAAGATCCGATCCCATATTATTCGAGTTACTATCTAAAAGAAACTATGATTGCAACATATGAAGAAGTTGTGTTCCCAATTACATGTTGTGATGTAATGAAAGTAGTTTCAAACGAAGAACAAGAATGCTCAGTCCTCCCCCCTGAAGGAACGATAAGATGTGGACGGCCAAAGAAAAAAAGACACCTTTCAAGTTGGGAGTTCAAAAAAAAAAAAAAAAAAAAAAAAAAACATTTGCAGCAAATGTGGCGAAAAAGGGTACAATAAAAAAATATGTCAAAATCCCCACAAACACGTGTAGTTAAAACTCTATAAGTAGTTTTAGTTAATATTTTATTGGCATTAGGTTTGATGTTGTTACTGTGTACACCTATGTGTTTTTCTCATGGGATGATATGAAAGTTTGGTTTGTATTTTTCATCTCAATTAATAAATAGTGTATTATATTTTTTATTTCTTTAAAGAAAGTATGCWCTCTGTGTAATGGGGACAGTTAACTAAATTTTAAAAAATGAAGTGTACTCCTAGTTTGTTTGTTGTTTACAGGTTCAGGAATGGTTCAGTGAAACCTTGGTTGGTTTAAATATATAAAAAACCATGTGGTTTGATTTTGTAATCCTATGTCTATTAAAATTTTCTGATGTTAGAATATTAAATTAAATAAACTCAAAGTAGTTTGATTCTTGAAAAATGATGGGTTGAATTTGAAATTATTATTCTATTATAGTTTAAATTTAGAAATAATTAGATTAAATATCATGTATAATTTGTAATATTGAAAGATATCTGGGGTTTTTTTATTTTTTTTTTGTAATTAATGTTTATTTGTAATGCTCAAATATAGGAATATTAGGTAATAGGTTATTTATTTATTATTTAGGTATAAATAGGTTACATATTATGGGTATTTTGTAATTATTAAAATATATATGGGTAGTTTTTATAATTATTGTTAATGTGTACCTTTCGAATTATTAAAATATATTTGGGTAGTTTTTATAATTGGGTGAATTTCAACTCTGTAGTCAACCCTGATGATGAAGCTGAAATTCTTGAAATTCAGACTACACAAAAGGCTGATAACAAAATTGACAGTTACATCAAGTCTGGAATGAACCAAAAGTTTCTTCTTGATCCTTCTTTGAGCCATAATTCCACTCAAGATGAAGTCAACGCATAAGTCAACTTTCCTCTGTGAATGATGTTGACTGTGATGATGTAATGATCCTCCCCTTGACCTAATTACTGAGGTCCCTCCATCTTCTGATGAGGTGTCTCAGACTGTTACTATTGGTTCTTTTGATGTCCAGGTTGGAGAAGGGGTTAATGTGATCACACCTCCAATTTCTCAAAATTCTGATGCCAAACAAGGCCTTAAAGACCAAAATGAGAATACTCCATCGGATAGTGATCTTGAACTCTCCTATGGGCATATGAAGTATGTTGAAGCTCAAATGGATGGTTTTCTGGCTATACACAGCAAAATTACCTAACTACAAAAATACCCCAACCAAGTTTCAATATATTAAAACATACACCCAAATTTTAAACTAAATACTTTACAAAATTTGAAAGTAGGATCTTTCTATAATGGGATGCCGGTAAAAAATCCAATATTACATGGGATAAGACTAGACAAAATATCCTGGACACAATGCAACGAACTTGCATTAAATGCTGCCAACGGGCCTTGGGCTGACGCAGTGAAGCAGCATACGACATGGGCAATCAGAGACCCTTACCAAGTTAGGGATGTCAAAACTGTATCAATCAAATTCTCTTAGTGACATGAGGCAACTCTCCACCAAGTTCGGTGTCATTCCGAGTCCGTTTGGGCAGTATGAATAATACGCGACGATAGGCTGCCATATTGCGCACGGATATGACGGAGTTCGTGTGAGCAAACGACTTTACACTTGGAGATTCTTAAAACTGTTCGGATGGGGACTACTTGTGATTGTTAGGAAGATATCTACCAAGTTTCACTCCAAGAGAGCTCCATTTGAGTGGCGAACACAACGTATGTTCTAGTTGTGGCAGTGAGTGGTATTGTCGTAATTTTTGAATCTTTCAAGAGCTATTTCACGTATACCAATAATCAGCTGGGGGCAAAACTTTTTGGAGGTCTTAAGGGTGATGCAAGCTACTGTACGGTTGAAGCAGATATGTATTTGGAGATTGGACGTGCGAGATAAACCATCGTGCATCCTCATATATATATATATATATATATATATATTATATATATATATATTTTTTAATTTTATTGTAGTTTAAATTTGGGCATATTTAGATTAAATATAAGTAAGAATTTTTAATTATTATAAGATAAGTCGTAGTTTATGTTAGTTTTTCATAAATCTGGAAGGTACACACAAAAAATATTTACAAAACAACATAGCTATTTTTCTATAATTGCAAATTAGCCATAATAGTTAACCTAGTTATACCTACTTTCTAATATAATTCCAAACACACCCAGTTTTGAATATGGCCGGGTGAATTCGAAACAATCGTTTTATTGTAGTTTAAATTTAGAAATAATTAGATTAAATATGAGGTATACATTATAATTATTGTAAGATAGGTCATTGGTTAGGGTAATTTCTCATAAATTTGAAAAATACACACTAACACTAATTATAAAAACTACCCAAATATTTTTTAATAATTACACAATGCCCATAATGTATAACCTAGTTATAGCTAGTTTATGAAATAAATCCAAACATGCCCTAAGGTATAACCTATAATATTCCTATACAAGAACAGATAAACATCAATTCATAAAAAAACCCAAACATCTTTCAATATTTTCAGACTGCCCACTTAGTTTACACTAACTATTTATCAAAAAATTAAACAACAATCAAATAAAACTAGCATTTTCTTGAAACATGAATAAAATGGTACACTTATAAATAAGCAAAAAACACCTTCAGATATAACCTAATTACAAAAACACCCCAATCAAGTTTCAATATATTAAAAACATAAACCTAAATTTTAAAGTAAATATTATATAAAATTTGAGAAGTAGGATCATTCTATCACGGGATGCCGATCAAGAATACAACATTACATGGGATAACACAGGACACGGTATCCCGGACACATCCTCGTGCAGCCTCATAAAAATATTATTACTTTATTGTAGTTAAATTTGGTAATAATTACATTAAATATAAGTTATACTTTGCATTAATTGTAGAATAGGTCGTAGATTATGTGAATTTTTCATAAATTTTAAAAATAAACACTAACACTATTTACAAAACAACAAATCTATTTTTTAATAATTACAAATTAACCATGGTTGTGAACCTAGTTATACATACTTTTTGAAATAATTCCAAACCCCTAACAATTTAGGAATAATTAAAGTCTTGTGTATAAACT
>BMAC01000498.1:696512-724684 GCA_014905375.1 Phtheirospermum japonicum
TTTTGATGCCATAGTTCTGCATCACTAAATTGGGACAACCTGCAAAAAGCATCACTGTGAATTTGGTAGCAATTATCTGAAGTTCTTTTTCCAGTGAGAATACACGATCCATTCTCCTCATAGAATTCACATTTTTCACGGTTGAATTTAACGCTGAACCCTCCGTCGCATAATTGACTTATGCTGATCAAATTTACTGTAAGTCCTTCTACTAGCAGCACATTTTCCAATGTTACAACACCAGGAACATGGAGAGTCCCTTGGCCAACAATTTGGCCATTTGCACCTCCTCCATACTTCACTTTTCCACCTTTAAATCTGACAATGTTGGAGAGCAATTCTTCTGAGCCTGTCATATGCTTCGAGCATCCACTATCAAAATACCAGGCTCCAGGGACTAGAGACTTCAAGGAGGTATGGATCATATTGCACTTTATGCTGTTTTTCTTGACCCACACTTGTTTATATCTGATGTTGGTATTGATGTTGGTAGCGCGATTACCAACATTGGACTTGATAGATATATTTGTTCTCTGAAAGTGTCTTCTTTCCCCAATGATCTTCCAACAAAAGGGCCGAATGTGGCCTGGTTCTCCACAATGATGACACACGGAATGTCTCCTCCTTTTCTTGTGGCGTTTGGAGGATTTTTGTTCTTGACTTGACACTTGCGTGGGTTGACTTGGCTTGTAACCTAATCCATGCTTAGAGGACTCTGGGAAGCTGACCTGTAAAATTTCATCAAGCTTCGCCTTACCTTTGTTTAGATTTGAAATTGTTCCTCGAACAATGGTCAGTTCGTTCCTAATTTTTTCAAGCTCAGCATCCTTCTTGGTGAGAGATGATTCCRACCGAATAATAATTTCGAGCTGATCCTCCTTTTCCTTGGTTAGCTTCTCTACTTCTTTTGCGAGATCTTTTGCTTTGAGTACCTGTTTACTCCAACTGACATACAATTTTTTATGATCTTCACTCAGCTGCTCGTATTCCTCATAATAGTCAGTGGTCTCAGCATTCAGGCACACGATGTTATCTGCAAGCAAACCAACATGGATATCGCCGTCCCACACAACATGGGAGAATAATGCTGGGACTGGATCAAGTGACTCGGAATCATTAAAGTCTTCAGTAAAGTCAGTAGCGATCATACTTTTCTTTCTAAGAAAGTTGGGACACTCATTCTTGTAATGTCCCCAACCTTTGCACTCGTGGCATTGTATCTCGCTGAGTTGTTTTGAAGAGCTTGACACATTGGAAATTGAATTTGAGGACTGAGATTGTGGAAGAGTTCGTCCAGTAAACTTTGGAGTGGATGATTGAGTCCTGTTCCTTGTACTTGAGCTTCCAGAGTTGTTCTTCTTCTTCAAGAATTTGTTGAAGCGTTGAGTAACAAGGGCCAGTTCATCTTCTTMTAGAGTAGTCGACTCCATCMTTTTAATAATCCCATTAAAATCAAATTYYTCGTCATCTYCATYCCCTACTTTATTTAAATCAGAAGAATAGGCAACATTCTTCTCTTTCGAGCTAGAGGTGACGTGTTCCATCTCGTATTGCTTTAGGTTTCCAACTAAGGTGTTGAAATCGATGTTATCAACATCCTTGGATTCTTCTATAGCCACCACCTTCATGCTATAATTCTTTGTAATGGATCTTAGCAATTTTCCTACAAGACGGGAATTYGTTATGGYTTCACCCAACTCTTTGCACTCCTCTGTTATTTCCGCCAATCTCACAGAGTAGTCCATGATAGATTCTTTCTCATTCATTCTCATAGCCTCGAATGTGGACAAGAGCATTCTTAGTCTGGATTTCTTCACGCTTGTTGTTCCTTCACACACCCTTTGGAGTGCGTCCCATGCATCCTTTGCCGATTCGCAGTTCTTGATGATACAATAGTAGCTTGCATCTACATAGCCACACAAGGCGTTGATGCATTTAGAGTTCCAGTTTGCAGCAGCTGCTTCGTCAGCAGTCCAATCTTCCTCCTTCTTGGGAATGGCATCGCCCTCGCCATCTGTGACACGTGGCTTTTCCCATCCAACAAGGACGGTCTTCCAAACACGTTCATCCATGCTCTTCAAGTGCCACCTCATCCTCTGTTTCCAGAGAGAATAATTCTCACCATTAAGGATTAAAGGCCTCGGGTTGCCTTGAGCATCCATAGCACCTAAAAAAAATAAGGATCAATACTTAAAAGGTTAAGTAACCCGCTCTAGATGCCAATAAGGATCTGATTTACGATGTTGTTAATCGATGTTAACAACATCAGTTAACAACATCGACCAGAGTAACGTAATATTTATGCAGCGGAATATAAAATACGAGAACACGATTTAACAAATTCAGTTCACAAGTAAATACTTGTGAACTTGGGTGTACAAATCCGAAAACTATATTACTTTCACTTCACGTTCAATACACAATATAAAGCAATATATGAAAACTAAATATCAAGAAACTTGATACTAAATACTTGTTGCCGGAATGGCAAGATCTCTTCGGTTGGTCACGCAATTTCCAAGATCTTGTAACTCACGAACGTTGGCTCCAAGTAGTTTTCTTCTTCGTGTTCTTCTTCCTTTCTTGTGCGTCTTCTTGCGTCTTGCGTGCTTCACAAATCCCGTGCGTAAAACTCTAAGCAAAAAATCGTAAACCAAGTGTAGGAATACTTATATCTTAAATAGATAACTAAAAATGCTAAACTTGGTAAAATCCTAAAGATAAATCCTAAACACAATATAGAAATAATTAAAGTTTTGTGCATAAATTAGGAAACATAATATTGACCTATATCTAGTTTCCTAACTTATTTTGTGCCCAAGAAAGGCAAATAACAAAATAGGAATTATTGTCAAGAATAAATTTCTCAACATATCGTATAAATGTAAACAAAAAAGTCTAAAACGACATACAGTGTAATTTTCCCTCAACTATAATATATGCACCATTTGTCAACTGACCTACGATTCACCACTCACATCCGCTGGTGGGATTGTAAATAAGTCTAATCGAGCCAAATGCACTACTATTCGAGCTTTGTTTGAGAATTTATCAAATTTTAATATTTGTGTTTGGACTTATTTTAAAATTGATTCGAGTCGTGCTCGAACGAGCATTAACTGATGCGAATACGAATCGAGCTAGAGTCGAGTTTTTTTCAAATGAAACATAATATGTTCAAACTTGCGCTCATACCAACTTTTAACGAATGAACTCGATCGAAATTATGCATTTTATTTTCTTTTTTGGACTTCGTTGCAAATCATATATTGACATGGAGTGTATTCTGGTGGGTACATAGATGACATGCCACTTGATTTTTGCCTTTTGTTTATAAGTCTCAATGTTTGTTTGTTGAAAAGTGAAGCATTTTAATCCATTGCCTCGTAATAAAGAAACATGTGCGAGCAAAGATCTTGTTTGAGATTTTGGAAAGAGGCATATACGATCAGCCCAAAAGGACACCACTGTCTATGAAAGTGTAATTGCATATAATATGTATTTTTAATTTAGGAAAACAAAAATGGTTTTAGAATTCGTGGATCTTATTACTTCGTCGGTTATCTTTTTTTGTGGAGTTTTAGGATTCACTTAATATTTCTGTTTGTCCGCTTTGACACATATAAAAGAGGCTCAATAAGAGCACTGTGTTTTGACGTCATTTTGTGTGTTGTTTGCTGAAATTTGAATTATCACTGACTTCCTATTACTACAGCTTGCGCCTAGATAAAAATGCCACTAAACAACATTTTTAGAATCAGAAATAATTGTCTCAAAAAAGTTCCTAAGAGAAAACAAAATGGTCACTGTTTCTAAGAATTATATGGAGACAAAAGTAAATTATCCACATAATGATATTCACAAATGAGAAAACGTTCCTAAATCTTTTGAGATGAAAAATCATGTAAGATGGCGCTTGCCGGATGATAATATTCAGTTTTCTAATTTTGTCTCAAAATTATAACCTACAGCTACGATCAGCTAATTTCGTTTCAAATGACTTTTAACGATTGTGATATTGTGACTTTTCTTATGAAGTTTTTTTTTTTTTCATTTGTCTCAAATATTTTATTGTGCCTTTTTAGTGGCGATCTTGTTTCATCCCAAATTCCCATATTTCTTACAGCGCATATTCCTCATAATTCAAATAAACAAAAAAAATTAAATTAACCAATGGGCATCGTAAGGTAATGAAAGTATTATTAAATTTTTTGATATATTAATTAATAATTAAATTAAAATTTTAATAAATAAATAAAATTTTAGATAATCCAAAATAAATTATCCACTAATCAAAAATCAAAATAAATTATCCAACAATTAAAAATCAATTCATCCATCGAATGTATAAAAAATTCCCGAATTATCCATCCATCTAACTATCACCACCTTCGAATGTCGGATTAGGAGAGGCTGAATAGAAGGCTGACGAGACATGGTTAGGGCAACAACGGCTTCAATCTACTGACGGAGCGCCAATTGGGAACGCTCTTACTCCTCGCGGATCAACCGCTGAATATCCAACGCCTGCTCCTGGTGGACGCTGAATCTCCTAGTTGGCTAGATCAAGCTGCGTCTGAAGCTGACGAACATCAGTGTTGGAGGTGGAAGAAGTATTGCAGCCCTTCTGAGTCTTCCCGAAGCATCCAAGGCCATAGAATCGACCCTTCTTATTCCCGACAACCTGTAGATACACCTCGTTCGGGTCTACCTGAGTGCTGTCATCATCAGACGACGCAGCAAGCCTCTCCTCCAAAACCCTCTCACAGACCTCCTGATATCAGAATTTTCAACTATTATTACTAAACAACTTTTATCAGAATTTATACTAAATAACTCAGATATATATAATTTAATTTACAGCTATCATCTGGGCTTTGGGATCCGTAAATGTGCCGTCGAAATTTAGATGATACTTCAGGAGAAGGTCGTAGTTACTGGGTTGCGTACCCGTCTGAGCAGCCTGCATATAAAGATACATTTACAATATTTAATATAATGAATTAATTAAAATATAAAACCATACATGTTCAATAATATAATTAATTACTTAAAATATAAAATTATTATCGACTTACAATCTCGGCGGCCTGTCGATTTGTCGGCTTACACCCGCCTCGGTGCTTCGCTATACCAGTCGAAGGGCCTCCAGGCTCGCTCAATCAGTTGCGCCTGACCTTCTCAGACTTCTCTACCTCCTCAAGCCTCTGAAACTCCACCATCCAGCTATTTCAGGTCGTCTCCCCTACGCAAGAAGGTATCGTCCCATTCAGTCGATACGCTTTCTTTCACTCGTATATACGGCTGTTATAACAATCCCGCATCGCTATATAAAATGCCGTCTTGATGGCATTCTCGTCGTATATACCTCTGTCCCACCACACCAATACCTACAAAAGAAATACAATTAGACAAAATAATTAATCAATTTACTTAACACAAAACAAAATAAATAAACAAAATTACCCTAAAACGAGGCCACCATGTCTGACGATGGTTGTCCGGAATGTGTTAGAATTTCTACCCTTCTGGGTGGATACGGGACTCGTGTATAGCCCTCAAATAGGTCGGCAAGTCATTCGACGGACTTCGTAACCTAAAAATTAATAAATTTATTTCAATATATGTCAAATAATTAAATTATATATTGAACACATAACAACATTGATTAAAATGTTACTTACCTATTTACGAGCACGAATACCTCGATCCCGGTAGTCCTAACCTCTGTACCGAGCGTGCTCCCCGCCTCATCAGATGGGGTAGGTGGAACAGTATCATCGAAATCTAGGTCGGTGGCATATCCTCATGGGTTCCCGAGGACGATGAGCCCAGAGAAATCCGACGATTATGAGGACCCCTGCCAAACATCTAACACACAACACAGTTTTATTAATAAATAAAATTAATTAATTATATATATATATGTGTGTGTGTGTGTGTGTGATTATTCAGATTATCATTAACACTCATAAAATTTTCGAACCTCAACCCTAACTTTCAGACTCATCTTCGCAGCTTTCTTCGTCTTCTTCGGTTAATACTAGTTCATCGTTTTGTAACTCTTCTAAATCATCATTGACTGACTCATCGTTTTTGTGGTTGAGAGGGTCGTTTAATTGGAAGTCGACATCCTCTAATTGTATTGCAGGAAATGTTTCTACAATATCTTCTTGAAATGACTGTTGTTCAGGCACGCGATGCTCGATATAATCCACCGTCGATGGAGCTTTAATTTGACAAGTTGCCCACCAATYTAGTTTGTCTCGCTTCAAACTCGGATACGAACTGTAGTGCACTTGATTCGCTTGGGAGACGAGTACAAATGGCTCGTATCGATTGAATCTACATTTATGATTGATATCAACGAGCTTATATTGAGGGTGAATTTTGGTGCCGGCTAGAGTTGGATCAAACCACTCACATTTGAACAAGAGCGTCCTTCCGGTTGTCTGAATCCTGTGATACTCCAATTGAACCACTTCTAGAAGACGACCGTAATAATCCATGTAATCTGGCCCATAATTTGTTCCTCTAATACAAACTCCTGTGCTCGACGTTGATCGTTCAGAACCATACGCAAGTGTGTGAAATCTATATCCATTTTTCTTACAACCGTTGAATGTGTTCACACAACACGTGATGGACCATACGCAATGGACCTTATATAATCGTTAGTTACATTGTTCAAAGGATCTCGTGCCTACAATAATTTTATATTTTAAAATGTTATAATATATATTAATTGCCACGTAATTCTATAGATAATTAAGGCTCACGTAGTTCTCAAACCAAACAGGAAACTCATCGTCCAATTTTCGATTCAGTGCCGCATCTGTAATGTTTGGTTGGTGACGTTTAACCATACTACAAGTCACATTCTCAAACTGTCCGAAATGGGGACAATTCGAAATTTAGTATCAAACTCTATATTTGATACTAAATCTCAAACGGGTCTAAGGAATTTGGAATAATTCGAAACCTAGTTTCGAAATTTTCTATTTGATATTAATTCTCAAACGAGTGATCTATATATAATTGATTCTCTACAACAATATGAATCACGTCACTTCGCCAAGGTTCCAAATAAGCAATTACCACCGTCACATTTCAAAAAAATATTTTTAAAATTTAAATAAAACCACGTGACACCTTATCACATTTTTTAAAAAAAAATTGAAAACCAGCTATTGGAGGGACAACACCTCCCGGCCGACGCCGTAACCCACGTCAACATTCGACGGTATACAACCAATAACACCAATGACAATAATATATATAAATAAAATTAAACACCGTCCGATCACCACGGCCTCACATGCATGTAAAATATACAATTTTTTTTTTAAATTCCGGCCAGTCACCACGGCCTCCCATGCATGAACGATATATATACAGTATAATGGGTGCATACATATATCACAATATAATTTGCCCCTAAAGTTTATCTAAATTTAAAAGCAGACCCTAACAATCTAAGTTAATACAATAAAATCATGTTTTTCTAATTAGTTACTAATTTAACCCATAATTATCTAATTATATACTTTGCGTACGTATTTTCTTAAAAATTTACCAATTTAACACTCATTTTGAAATTATTTACGATTAGACCCCTAAATTTGAAATCAAAATTTTATTTCAAAATCAAACTCTATTTGAAACCTAATTATTTTAACTAGAAAATAAATTTATAGTATTTAAAATAATTTTAAATACTATAAATTTATTTTCAAATTAAGCTAAAAACAGAATGATAAATTAACTACAATTTATATTTTTTTGCCCTCAATTAACTTGATTTGTCACATATATTACCTAACATCATTTTTATTATTGTTTTTAAATTCATATCGAGGTTCTGTGATTTTGAATGGTTTAGAATAAAATAAAGACTTAGATTGCCTCTATATATTTTAGAACTCATTGTTGTCTGCACAAAACTATTCTTGATAGTTTGCTTTTTCAATGTCGGCCAACCCCTTGCCGAGAGGAAGAGACTGGGGGTTTTGGGAATTGGTTGGGCCAGCACGAGCTTCCTCAAGTGCTTGAAAGACCCTTCTTACGATGTTAAGATTATTTCTCCTAGAAACTACTTTGCTTTCACTCCTCTGTTGCAGAGCGTTACCAATGGCACCGTTGAGGCCCGCAATATTGCCAGGTCCATCCGTAACATTGTCAGAAAGGTAATTATTATTTATTTAATTAATTATTTCACAAAGAAAATGTGTACTATCATGAAAATAATTAATGCTTGAAAGGTCAAATTTTATTATTTTGGGAATACAAATAATGTTATGCATTTTGGTTATATTAATATTTTTATTAAACACTTTTTTATCGATGTTTTGTATCTTATATATACATTTCTTGATGATTTACTGTGGCATAAAATGTTTGATGTTGAATTTGAAGAGGCTGAGTGTTACAAAATCGATACTGAGAATAGAAAGGTACACTGTCAGTCTACCCAACAGGACAATTTAGGCACGAGTGATGGGTTTACAGTGTATACGACTATCTTGTGATAGGTATGGGTGCTCGTTCCAACATCTTTAATACACCTAGCTTCATTGACAACGCACACTTTATCAATGTATCGATCTTTGAGTAGCAAAATTAAATTAAGTACGTATAATGAGAAACTGATCTTTTTTTTTCTTTTTTTTGTGTGTGTAGCAAATAGACGATGAGCACATAACTAGGAAAATAGTGATTGACTATTTCGAGAGGGCGAGCCTTCCAAGCATAAGCGAAGAAGAGAGGAAGAGGCTTCTGCATTTCGTCGTGGTCAGAGTTGGGCCAACTGGGGTCGAGTTTGCTACCGAGCTTTACGATTTATGAATAAGGATATATCCAAACTTTATCATAAACTCAAGAAAGATTTCAAAAAGTCACTCTTCTTGAGGCTAATGATCACATTTTGAACAAGTAAAATATTTTTAATTCTATTTTTCATTTGTTTATTTGTTTTGTTCTTTTTCATATTCATTTTGAATTATATTATGTTTCTTACATTTTATTTGAGGCTTTTACAAAAGTATTACAACTTCTTTTGAGGAGAAAATCGGGCGAGAGGGTATAAACTTGAAAGTTGGTTATATGGTTACAAAACCAACACATGAAAGCAAAATTTCTACAACCCAGTAAAACTATTACCATTCCAAACACAAAGAAAACAGACATGAACATTTAAAAAATTATCGCCTTTAGAGTTTATTTTATTACTTCTTCAAGAAATCGTAAACAATGGTGACTTAAAAAGCGAGCATTCTCAATCGACATCACTTTCAGAAGTTGAGGCATATCAGTGAAAAAAGTTGTCAAACTCGCAACCGGATTAAGTTCTTTTGTTTCGTTATCATTTATTAAATAATAATAACAATAATAATAATAATAATAATAATAATAATAATTAACACCATACAAAAGGAGATATGTATGCGTATTTATCTTGTAAAGTTACCATTGTCACTCACATATCCACCATGTTCCATTCCAAATAAATGATGCTTAACCCAACATACAAACAATATAAGATAAATTAGTTTCACAAAGAAAATGAATCAACATGAAAGCTTTTAGAAGTAACCGAGATAGAAAAACTCACAAATTATGTTTCGACGGGGACAAAATTAAATTTTCATGATGTAATCCAAGTTGATTGTATCCCACGTGTGGAATGGACCTTTCACAATATGCCAACGTGTTTACAGCATACCAAATGCTCTCTCAACATCTTTTTTGACCGCCTCTTGATATCATAGTATTGCCGAGATGGGGTGAGAGATGGTTTTCAATAATGATACCCAAGCGGGATAAATACCATTGGCAAGATAATAACTCATGTTATATTTATTATCATTAACTTTAAACCATACTGGGGGAACTTCACATTTGCAAGGTTTATGAATACATTTGACCTCTTCGATACATTGATATCATTGTTGCATCCTCTTACGCCAAAGTGGGCATGCCAAATCCATAAGTCTTTCAAAGTATCTGCTTGCAAAATGATTGAAGGGTTTTTTTGATGGCCGCTCTAGTATCGTCTTGCCTAAGAGGCGGAATAATTCTTCCACGCCCAATGCATACAATCGATACTTTTGAGCTAACTAAGAAATCCTCTTTGAGCATTCTCAGCACTAAGATTAGCGACGCCTGCTGGAGTTAGTTGCCTCAAGTATTCTTTAGAGAATAGATCATAAATGATGCGATAAAACATCTTCAAGCATTTTATGGCCGTTGATGCACCTACCATAAGTATTCATCAACGCCACCACCAACAACATCATGTGCAAGTTTTCAGAAGGGAACATTGGTTTTTAACTTCCAAACGATCTTAAAAAATATAATTTTCTCATTCGAAATTGCCTTCAAAAATCTTGATCACTAAAAATGGGATATTCATCAAAAAAATCTCCGAATAATCATTTCGTCCCATTACACATTCCTGATCCTTTTCCGTCCTTGTATAGTGATGTCGAGAACTTGACCCTCCTTCTCCACGAAGCATCATTGCTCTTACAAATTATATTCCATAGGTGGTGGGTCGTAATATAGTATGTGATCGATAAACGAGTCATGATAAACTTAAGTGGTTGTTAAAGATCGAAGAATATGGTGAACTCAATCTTGAATTATCAATGTAAAATGAAAGGGAAATATAAATAAATTGGAATTTGAAAGAAAATTTAAGAAAGTGTGACTTTTGGAATTTGATTGTGAAAAAAAAGTTGAGATTTTGTGAATGAATTGATGGGATAGTAGTGTTAATTTGTAGGAACTTGAACTCAAATTATCTATGAAAAATGAAAAGGATTGACTTTTGAAAGTGAACGAAAGTGTGACGTTTGGAATTTGATTGTGAAAGAGATTGAAAAATTGTGAATGAATTGATGGAAGAGTAGTGTTATTTATAAGAGTAAAAACTAGGCATCAGTGCCTTTTTACATTTCTTTTATTCAAAAACTAATTTTTGTTTTATTATTTTTATCCAATTTTTATGGTTTTGATTACTTAATTTTTTTTTATTTATTAAAACATGTTATTATATTTTTTATCAAAAATTATATTTAAACTTTTGTTTTTAAAATTATATTTTTCCTATTCTTTCTGAATTTTTCCTTTTTTTTAAGATTTCTTTTTTAAAATTTGGGATTAAAATCCTATCCACCCGATATATTAATTTTATTATTATTATTATTCTTTTTGATTTTCTTGAATTTGAAATTAAAAAAAAAACTAAGGTTAGAACTAATATGGGCATCTCCAACGACCACTTAATCTCATCCATCCAATCAGCCATGGTCTTAGTAGTCCAATTTGTAGCCCCACAAAGACAGGGGCAAAATTAAATGGATCGTCATTGACCTCTGCCAAACCAGATACTTCCGCCATCCATGCTCACCGGTAGATACGCCGTTGCCGCTTTCCTTCTCACTCTCCTTCAATTCGCTCTTTTTCTGAACCACCATCAAATATTACCTTAGGGACCGTATCGGCGGCCACCCTACCACCTACATCCTGCATATTCGCATATGTATACTTCATAAATCTCAACTAAAAAACCTAAGTAATAGCAAATAATTCCACAAAATAGAGTTAATTACAAATTAGTTTTCATAATAATGAATCGATTTCAAAAAATGAAAATTAGAGAAAGGGGAAAATTTTGAATAAACTTACTTGGCTGAGAATTGAGAGAGAGAGAGAGAGATGAAATGAACCCTAACCCCGCCTCCGGGTAATTTACTTCTAGCTCCGTCTAATATTAACACACACTCCCTCCAATTCTTAATAAATGACGTTATGAATTGAGATGAGAGAATTAAAAATTGTGTATTCTGACTAAGTTGACCCAAATAATCACATTCTTAAATATGTATAATTATCTTTTATATAAAAAACTCTTATTTATCTTTATCTCTCTCTCATACTTACGTATTTTTTAATACTTATTTTTCACAAAATATTATTGAAAAGTTAAAAAATAAAAAAATTATTATGACAGCGATAGGGATAAAATAGACAGAAAATGTAATAAATATTTTAAACGTCATTTAATCAGAAAATTGAGAAAGAGTTCAGAACGACAATTAATTAGAAACGGAGGAAGTAGTAGTCAATGAGAGAAATAGATATAAAATGATAGCAATGATAGTATTCTGTGGTGATAGAGTAGGAGTGGTAAATTGTCCTAAATTTGCGCAAAAATACTTGATGGTACAAAAGATTCGAAAATATACATAATGATAAAAAGAAAAGGTGATGTTTGTTCTGGTGGGCAGAAATATCTTCTAGTATCTAATTCTCAATTAAATCCACTCTATTTGTTAATTCTATTAACACATAGCTAATGTGTCAATTTGTTGTTGCTCCAAATAACATCTCATCGTCTCATTACTTATGGAATCTGATGTGTCAATTTATGATGATTTGTGCTGTAATACTTTTTTTTTTAGTTTTTTTGACTCGGCATAAATAACAATTTTTTGTCATTTGTGTTTATACTCATTTTTTCAAGGGTTTCGGTCTTCTGCCTCTCTCTCTACTATTTTCCTCGCACTCTCCGCCTTTTCTTTTGCATCTTGCACCCCTAACCATACCATTGTAATAAAAACTATCGTGCTCTCCGCCGTCTCTTCTTCTACTAAATTGAAGATGTCTTCAAGTTTAGTTTTTTTTTTTCAGAATCATGGTCATTCTCGATTCAAAGTTCAGATTGGTAACTTTTTTTCTCAATTTAGTTTAACGATTTATATATTTAATTATTGTAGATCTGCCTTCATATGGTCTTTTATTTTAAGGATCTGAAATTCGGAAACCCTAGAGAGAGAGAAATCAAATCGATTGAATTCGCGTATTTGCAATCCTAGCAAGAAATAATGGCAACAGGTGGAGGTACTCCGCAGAGAAGAATTGTAGCTGCTGCTGCGGCCAACCTTCTTAGGCGGAGGACAGCTGGAGGAGGTGGTGGGACTGCCAGTGGTGTAGGTGGGACCATGATCCAATTCTACACAGACGATGCCCCAGGACTTAAGATATCTCCCAATGTTGTGCTGGTGATGAGCATTGGTTTCATAGCTTTTGTTGCCATACTTCATGTCATGGGTAAGCTCTACTTTGTCCGCAAAGAGTAGACTTACTAATTAGTGACCTGGTTAAGATGCCTTTACCGTGTAGAGAAGGATACTGAATTTCCAATGTTTTGGTTTGTGATAGTATTTTGTAACAATGAAGAAAAAACAGGTGTATGCCGAAAAACTTAAACTTCTGTTTTTCAAAAAAAAAAGAAGGTTTTATTAGTGTATTTACCTAAATAGTAAGCTAATTAAAAATAATAATAGTTTTTACTTATTAATAGAAATTCCGCTTAATAGGTTATTTAATAAAGAAAATTTCAGAATTTACATACTTAATTTACATATTTAAAAGATGCACACTTTTTAATTTTTTTTAAAAAAAAATTGGTCCATTTTTAATTTTGCAGGCTTTTGAATTGCGCTTATTGAAGGAGAGGAGAGGGAATGAAGAGCGAGGGCAGCTAAAAAGGGCTTATATTGACGCTTCTGATAGTGCGATTTCTGGTGGTATTTCAAGAACTGTCACGTCGCCACTTGATGGGATTAAAATCAGATTTCAGGTTTTATTTCAAGAACCGTCACGTCGCCGCTTATTGACGAAGTTTATTCCTTTTAAATTTTGATGGATTGGGAGCTCGCTTGCTTCTGTTTTGCTTAGGTTGTTTCACCTTCTATTGAGATTTGGCTACAGGGCTGCAGCGGGTCTTTTCCTGTCAGAATTCTCTTTTTCCAACTTCTTGATACGCGTCGACAGCTCATCCTATGAGCACTGAGACTCCAGATCGTGATCCTTGATGCACTTGATCACCGACTTAAGTGCATTAGTTTTCTTTCATTGTAGCATTATGTGGAATACAAAGTAGTGAGTCCTTGGCGATGCAGATATACTGCAGTCAATCCTCTTACAGTCAAATACATTCTGAGTTTAAATGTTAATTTCTTTATATAAAAAACTTGACAGTTCTATAAAAAAACTATTTGATGTGCATTTAATTTTAGCATGTTTTTTGTTGGTAGAATCATAATTACAGGACCTAAGTGCCGAGAGATTAATCGACAAGTATTTACGAAAACAAAAAATTGTCTTTGAATCAAGACTCAAGTTAAAGACATTGATAGCAATAATGGTTTAACCAAGGTTACACACATTGTTTGGAACTATGACAAAAAAATTATGACACATTTTTTAGCTGAGAAACTTCTAACAAGTTTAAGAAATACTTCAAAAGGGGGCATATGACCTTCAATAGAGAACATCAACGAAAAACTTTACCAAGTTCGAAACTAAAATTGTTATGTATGTTTACCAGTGTTTTAAAAATCGCTAGGCGGGGCCTAGGCGGAGCCTAGAATTTGAGAATAAATACCCTGATTTACAAAATTACATCCAACCATTTAATAGTTCAACATACTACTTGCTACACAATAAAATCTATAACAATTCAAAACTAAAAGTAATGATCACAAGTTACAATTCACAAGTTTAAAACTATTGTTCAATTCAAATTCCAAAACAACATAGATGCATAAGTTCATTAGTCAAATGACAATACCATAGTATACATTACAAAATCAAAATAATCAAAAAAATAGGCCCAAAAATGACGTCGTTTTAGGCCGAAAAATATCTTTAAAAAAACTGGTCTGGCGCCTAGGCGCCGACTTGGGCGCCGAGCGATTTTTTTGGCCGATTTTCGAAAATCGTAGGCGGATTGGTGACGCCTAGCGCCTAGGCGGGCGCCTAGAGCGATTTTTAGAACAGAGATGTTTACTATGATATTCCATAAGTTAGAATATCATTCAATCTTCCCTTTATTAAAATAAAGGTTTCAACCCTTCAAGATATTATTGGTTGTACGGATACCCTTACAAAGGAAACGAAGAAGGTAAATGAGAGTATTACCAACGACTATGCGTAAACTTTTCCTTACGAACTATCTGGGCAATTTTTTTTGAATCCATCACATAGAGTTTCAATAAGGGCACTGGAGGGAACTCATCAGTAAGCCCAAACTTAAAAATGAATTTCACTGTAAAGATGTTTGATCTTACAGGTAAGTTCAAACTCAAAAAGTAAGTTTTTTATTTAATTTTTTTATTTTGTTTAGTTTTTATGTATTCACTGGATATGCCCGCTTTACGCGCGGGTATCCAAACTAGTTCTCATTAAACGTAAGAAACAAACACTGCTTAAGATATGATGATTTTGTAGTAATATATAAAAGATATCTATTTACAAAACAAAAATTAACTAGGACATTCTTTTATTTGGGCCTCAACTGTTAAGCGGGCCAAAAAAAAGGAAACAGCCCTTCGTTTAGGTCGGTCCGTTGTGCATACGGGGCAGGGAGCATTTTCGTGTAGACATAAGCCAGAAGAGAGAGCAAATAGAGGAAATGCAAGATAAAACAAACAAACAAACAAAAGGTATAGATCTGTTGAAGATGGCTGATTCGGTCATGACGGCGTGGAAGAGCCCAGATGCGACGGACAGGTTTGGCTTGTTTTCGCCGTTCATGGAGAAGCTTCCTTTCGAAGAGAAAGAGTATGACGTGGATGAGTCGATTTTCTATTATCCCGGCGAGAAAGAGACTCCCCAACACTATCGAAGTGGTCAAGAGGTTCCTCAAACAAGTCCGTGAGACCGGGGTATGCATACTTTTTGGGTTTTCATTATTTTAATTTGCTGTCTTACTTATTCGTGCGTCGAAATTATTTTTCAATTAATAATTAGGGTTTGTTTTGCTTGATTGATTAGATTCCCTCGAAATTAGGGTTTTTGTTTTGCTTAATTAATTAATTAATTTTCCCCACTTCCTTCATGGTTGTTAATGTTATAGTATTTATTCTTATTGGTTGACAAAAATAAAGAATTGATTATTTAATATACTCTTGACTGTTGTTGAGATAGATAGGATGGTGATTTAATTAATTAATTAATTGCTCCCTTGGTTTGGGTTTGTAGGGTTATGACATCGATTGCAAACCCCCGAGTCAGCTGCGAACTTGGTTCTGGCCATTTCCTCTGGACGAACTCCGGAACAATCCGGCTTACGAGGACACCATCACTCATATGACCCGAGGAGCTGAGTGTGCAGTTGCGAAAATCAATGCTGACATGGTGTGTATATGTATCTAATCTAATCTAATCTAATCTAATCTTGTTTCCTACATATATGTGTGTGTATGTGTGTGTGTGTGCGACACAAAGAAATGGCTCTTTGTCTTCTTTCTTTATTTCTCACCGTTGATTACATAAAAGGGATTGTTGATTGATATAAGTTAATTAAAATTGTAAATGCAGGGTCGTAAGTACAAGCTTGTGGAGGTTGTGAAGTTGGTATTCACCCCCTACTTGGTTTTGTTCTTGACCTTTACTGTTAAGGAAGACGATGACGACGATGCCCCTCTGCAAACCTTTCAAGCGAGGGTCTATTTTCCACAAAAGTTCGGGGATCCCATTGTTGAAGAGTGGAGGCTCAAACAATTTCCTGCTGCTACTGCTACTTCTACTTCGGGTGGTGCTTGATTACCCAGTTTGTTGCCGCCACTCCCCGTATGTCTACTTTAGCTTATGTTTAGTTGTCTAGTTCGTTTCTCAATTGTGAAGGGATCAGTTCCTGTTTTGCCTTAAATTTGTCATCATTGGCTCTATATGTATATATTTGTCAGTATGTTGGGTAATACATTATGTAATCCAAGAATTGAGACGTGTGCTGGTTTTTAATATTACTCGGGGAGGGTAATTAATGGTTTTTCTTATTTTGTGCTGGTTTGTTCATATTTGTTACTTTTTTTTCCCCAATAGTAAGACTAGAGTACCCCTAGATTAATGTTATCACCAGCAATAGCTCTCCACACTCCTCATTTTCCCCTAGTTTCGAGCAGACTGTCCAGAACACACCATCAATAAACAGAACACATCATCATCTCAGCCTCTTCTTCCACAACTGCAGCAATCATTATCACACAGTTAAAACCTTAATCCCACATCATCATGTAAATGGCGAGTTGCTTTAATTGATGGTGTGTTTTCATATATTTGTAATTTGCAACACACACACCAAAATATAAAGAAAGAGACTAGCATGTTTTAATGCACAATATGTGGATATTCAGTAATTGGAAAAATATGCTTAGTAGCTACGACGGTAATTATTGTTTTATGTCAAAAAGAGCAAGTTTTATCTAAAACAATTATATAAGATTTTAGACCTGATGGGTGGCCTCATAGTTATTATACCGTGAATTCGAGTGCACGTAATAATTTGATTTATTTTTGCATATAATT
The DNA here is from genome assembly GCA_014905375.1 of Phtheirospermum japonicum. Lineage (NCBI taxonomy): Eukaryota > Viridiplantae > Streptophyta > Magnoliopsida > Lamiales > Orobanchaceae > Phtheirospermum > Phtheirospermum japonicum. The sequence goes on from BMAC01000498.1 coordinate 713,889, forward strand.
ATTATACATCACATCTAATTGATATATATAAAATCTTAAATTTGTAATATATCACTGAATTTAATAGACATGTATCATCAAATACAATTGTCATATATCATAACGTATAATTAACTTATATTACGTACATATATTATTACATATAATTGATATATATATATATATATATATATATATATATATATATATATATATATATATAAGTTCACATATAATTGATACGATAATATATTTATGGGGATCTTAAAATGAAAAATTAAATCATACATACGGATCCATGTAATAAATTGCTGCGACCCCCATTTATTTGGGTTTTGTCTCAAATTTAAGTAATGACGTACACACTACTTGATACTTTGGTAAATCACACACGATTTATCCGGTGACTACAAATTCACAAAATATAAAAGTTGGTGAGGGTCATTTCAAACCTCAATCGGTTAAAAATGGTTTGTATTGTACTAATAAATTGGAGATATTTACTATTAATAGAAAATCGTAATGGTTAAAAATATAAAATTGTTATGTATGTGTTTTTTCATTACATGAAAAAAGTCTAGACTGATCAAAATAGCAGCTTTATGCGGTGTGTCTACTATAAATTTGTGTGCGCGTTTTTGTGTGATTGTGGGTAATTAATTCTGGCATGCAACCTGTGATAAATGATAATTCATTTGTATTTGTACCTGATAGAGTAGGTCATATTCAAATGCGTGGGTTTGTGTTTACATATACAGATAAACTTATCATGAGAAATTAATTTGCTTTTACGTGGACACTTTCTTATTTAGTTTTTTTTTTTTGGAATGTACATTGAAATATAACAAAATTCTCATTTTTCTTAATCAACTTCTTCTTCTGTTTCTTTTTTTTTCTCTCGGATTAATTTAACTATACTACTTAAGCTCGTAAAAAATAAAAATAAAAATCATATATACTACTTCGGCAGTGTTTTGGGTCTCCAACTTGATGAAATCAAAAATATATTGATAATTTCATATATATTTCTCACGATACATAACTATAAAATCTATTAAATGATGTATAAAGTAATTTAAAATGTGATACTTTAACAAATAATGCGATGATCATATTCAATTTGATTCATTGCTTACATTTTTTTGTCATGATATAGGTTGTAGGAAAAAACGAACTAAAATGTATTACTGATTGAGGGGATGTTTGGAAACCATATTCTAAATGTACTTTTTGGTATATATTTGAAATATATTTACATGTTTGGTAATTATTATGATGAAACCGATTCATTGAAAATTGATTTACTCTAAAAGGTCATTTGAATAAGTGCACACTTAAGATTTTTGGTTTTTTTTTTTACCTATTCTATAAGTGCATCCAAATATGTTTTTATCAGATACTTAACATGCATAAAACCATTTTTCTAAAATTTCATATTAAAATGTAAGGAAGTGTAGTACTCGTTTTTCAAGAGTCCACATGTAAGATTAAACTAGTTCATGACACTATCCACCAATTGGCATATACATTCACTATGCACGTTCGCTTAATTATGTTTGCAACTTTTGAAGAAATCCAGAGATAACATTTCTTTGTCAATTATTATTATTATTATTATTATTATTATTATTATTATTATCCTATAGCAAATAATTACTTAGTTATATTAATTTATAGTTTTTGAATCTTGATTTCTTGTACTTTATAAAAACTTATTACATAAAATGTTGTGTAATATTTAAAATAAAATTAATAACGATTTGTTGGCCATAAATGTATTGTTGATGATACATATTTATAAAGTGGAGCAGGAAAGGGGTGGATTTGTAAATGATTCATTCATGAAACCCTAACTTTCAAGTGCAAAGTAAATACTCATTTCGTCTGTCGCAGTTAATAATTTTACGGAGATTAAAAAAAATGATTGGTGTTATGATTATAGGTATCAAATGATCATAATTTTTTTTTTTTTGTTTGAATTAATTAAAAGTGTGAAATATTAAAAGTAAGAGTAAAAGTAGTAAAATAATATTTAATATTATGAAAATAAAAAGTAAAAATAACTTTTTCTTAAAAATAAAAATACGATAGATAATACAGAACAAAAAAATCTCAAATTACGACAAATATAAAGTAAAGTGACGGAAGGAATAGCAAAAAATGGGTAGAGATTCATTTTTAAATTGTAAACCCAAACTAACGGTAAAATTATAAAATACAGTATATTTGATTTTTTTTTTATTTAGTCTTTAGTTCATTGAAAAATTATAAAAAAGGAGTTGCCCTTGCTCAAAAAGGTTGAATTCTTTAACTTTACGTTTATTAATTAATGATTTCCGCCAAAAGTTGCTTTTGTGGGGCCTCCGCATTGCCACTTCCTAGGCTATGAAAGCTTAAGGTATATATACATCGTACATGGGGATGATGGAGAAGCGGTTTATTAATCCAATATTGGTATGCATGTATCGTGTGTGCATGGGGTCATGAAGCGATGCTACAGGATAAATAGCAGCCTTTTTCAGCTCAATTTTGTCGCATGGGGTCTTTCAGAATCAGGGAAATTTAATATACTGCTATATCTCCGATGTACAGTAAACGTTTCTTTTTCGTCGTATCATGTTTGTATATAATTTTACAACCCTGTTTATCCGTCAATTTATTCAATTTATTAGGTGTATCTTAGTTGTACTCTATAAAAATTTATTAATATTCAATTATTCGTGAAAATATGTGATAAAATTTTAGAGTTTAGGTTTACTTTTTCATTTTAGAATTTAGTTTTACATTTAGGTTTAATTTTCCATTTTTAGGGTTTAATTTTTTATTTTAATGTTTAGTTTTTTTTTATTTAGTTACCCGACAAAAATTTATCATTCTACCAGTTATATGTGATGATATGTGTTAGTTATATAAGATGATATGTGTCAGTTATATGTGATGATATATGATAGAAATCTTGAATTTGGAGTCAATTTTGGGGTTTAGTTCTTATTTAGAGATTCATTTTTGTATTTTTAGGGTTTAATTTTTTATTGTAAGTTTATATTTTTAATTTTAGGATTTTAGATTTCAGGTTTAGAATTTCAATTATTTGTAATTATATGTACCAGTTATATGTGAGGATACGTACCAATTATATGTGATGATATATGTCAATTATATGCGATGATAAATTAAATTACAAGGTGAATCTGGGTCCATGGTATACTCTATTCATTTTTAGGGTTTAATTTTTTGTTTTAGGTTTATTTTTTAATTTTAGAATTTTAAATTTTAGATTTAGAATTTCAATTACTTGTAATGATATGTATAGTTATATGTGATGATATGTAACAATTATATATAATGATATATGACAGTTATATGGGATAATAAATTAAATTATAGGGTTCACCTTAAAAGATCTACCTGGATCCATAGTATACTCTTTTGACGAACGGAATAGAAGATTTCTAAAAATAACTTTATTAAGAAAAATCTAGCCCTTTAATTAATTTTGAATTTTACCAAAAGCTATAAGAAAAGTTAGAAATTTGTTTGGATTGAAAAACAAAATTATATATATGGTCTACGCCACTAACCTAGAACTAGCTTTAATGAATGCCTAATAAGGTACTATATACATTGTACAATGGGAATGGTTAAAGGTTGATTTTTAGTTCAATTGTAATGTATGTATGACCATATATATATATATATATGACTATAAGAATATAAGAATATATATATATATATATATATATATATATATATATATATATATATATATATATATATATGAGAGAGAGAGAGTTTGTGGGGTTGGAGACATGAAGTAACAATAATCGATGCAGATTGGATTAGATTGTCTATAAAGACAATAAGAGCAAATTTCAGCTTATTCATTCACATACTCAGAGCACTGCCCATAACAAGAAACACCACCAGCTGGTTGGTTTTTAGCTCATTCAATTTCTATTTTATTAATTAATAAAAAATCTAAATATAAAAATGCTTTCTATATTTTTATACTAAGTCATACGCGACACAAAATTATACAATCTAATGAAATTGAACCCACGAGCCCTTATTTAATCAATACCATCTATGAGCAAATCCAAATTAATGCCTTCAAAAGGCTTCCTTTCAATTGTGAAAATCATGTCATTTCTCAAGTAATCATAAAATTAATTAAATATTTGCCAAACGACTCCTAATTATAAGTTTTTTATTTTCTATAGGAATTAGCCCGACCCAATCGAGCTTTGGCTCCTCCCCTGGGCCTCTAATGTTGTCGATAGACTTATGTGTTGAGGCGGAGAAGATTAATGATGTCGAACGATATATTACTGGGGTGGATTTAGGCTCCACCCATTTTCTAATTATAACATTTCAATAAATAAAGTATTGTCCTCGTAACACCTATATTTAAAATTTATTTTTAGTGAGGTAAGTTTAATATAATATGAAAATGAAAATAGCCGCACACACAATAAAGTTAATGAGTGTGTCAGGGGCAGAGTGAGTATTTGGAAATTAGAGGATATTTTTGCTAATTTTATAAGATATTTAACTTTATTTGGTAAATTCTTATTAAACGAAGTTGGAATATACAAAAATAAGCTCTTTCGGAGCGTATAAGCTCCTCAGAAATCTTACCACTACAAAATCTTATAAGCACCTTTATCTTTAACACATCTAAAATCATCTTATAAGTTCAAACTTCCCTTTTTTTTTTCAAACACTTTAACAAAATATAATAAGATCCGATAGTGGATATAACTTGGTGCACGAGGTACAACTTTAACTCCAAAATATTTTTATATTCTCCCTTTATTTTATTAAATGTCATTTAAAAATTTGTGTTGAAAATTAAAAAACATATAAATTTAATCAATACACCCATAACTAATTTTTTATATTCCTAATTAATTTACCTGCTCTCTTTCCTCGTAATTATATTTTTACTATAAGTTTTCTTGAGTTTTTTTATAAAGATAAAACTGAAAGAAATTTTAAAAATTCTAAAATAATAATTATTTTATAATAAAATTTGGCCTTCGAAACAACATTTAAAAGAAAACATGCGAGTATTTAGTAAGTAGTACTGGAATGAAAGGTTGCAAAATTAACGTAGTGGTTATGATTAAGAGCGTTTCACCCTAAACCCGGTTCGAATCAAACGTATATCCTCCACTATATATCGGTTCTTAAAACATCTCATAAGATAAGTAGAAACTTATAAGATTTTTTTAAATAAATCCAAAACACTCTTAAACCCGCATGCCCCTATTGTTCAATCCTGTGTCGATGTATGAACTAATATGATATCTAACAAACATTATATCTTGTTGCTTTTTAACTAATATAAACCATTTTAAAAGAAAAACAAAAACTACCCAATACTTTAAGAGGTAAATGAATATAACACGTGTCTCGTTCTTCAACTCGTGGCCTCTTGATTTGGGGACGTAGGGACTCGAACAAGTTGGAAGGTACAGGGATTTGGGAGGAAATAGAAGATATCTTTGTTTTAGAATGATAATGATTAAATATAATTTATGTGTTTTTTAAAAATAATTGAATATAAAATTATTTGGTAAAATAAAATTTTTAATTGGTCACAAAGTTATTGTCTAATAAGATAAATGATAATGGGGAGATGGAAAATAATATGCCCACAAAGATTTTTGTACTGTGTAGAAATGAAATAGAGGAAATAAAAGAGAGAAATGAGAAAAAATATTTTGAGAGAACATTTGTATTTTATTTGAGTGAAGAAAAAAATGGTGAATCATATAACCAATCAATAGTTTCCAATTCCCTGATTGATTAGTTTAGTTGTCTAATCTCTCTACAATCGAGTCTTGTTTATTCTCTAGTTAATGATTTTTGTTATTTTGTGCTAGTTTATTCATGCTCGTTACTTTTTCTACGAATGGACAAATTCTTTTCTTTTTAGGAATTGATGATTTTCCTCAATCTTTAGTTGATGCAGTAGAGGCTGTTGTCTTGTGACAATCTCCTCAATTCATGTTGTTAATGCCATGAGTGGCTGAAGAATGATTATTGATTCTCACTTTTTGGTACATAACTTTTTTTTATAGTACTGGCAAAATGCATCCGGTTGAAAATAATTCAACCTGACCAATTATAGAAAATTGACTATATCTGTAACATAGAAAACAATTTAAATTTAGAAAAAAATTTATTGTTGGGGATATCAAATCTCGGTCTACCAACAAATAACTTAGTTCATTTAAATGTATTATGTATTTGTTGACACTTAGACGTGTTACTAAGGGCCATTTGAATTAAATTTTGTTGGATTTTGAACTAGAGTATTTAGAATTTTATAAATATTATGAATTATTGTTTATATAATCATTTAATTTAGACTATCAAATTATATTTAAAAATAAAATATTTAATTATTTTATATAATTAAAATAGAATCAAATAGATTGATTGTATAGAACCCTACCCAAACATAACCTCAATCAATAGGTAGTCACGCACATTTTTATTCCCAAAAGTGATTAATCATTCGTCTTTCAACAATTTATTCTTTGGAACTGTAATTAGATAATCAATTAGACATATAACATAAAAAAAAAAAATAGATAGATAGATATTAACCAATACTATTTCTTGATTTGTGTGGAATGACAATGTACTGTCTTTGTTGGATTTTGAGTTGTAATTTTCTAAAATGGAAAGGCGAATTTACATCAAAATAGACTTGCGGTCGGAGACGTATCCTCTGCGGTGCAAACAAACACATCATTTGCTGTTGTGAACCAAACGACACAGTTGGGCACTTTTATTGTTTTCATTTTTATTCTTTAATAAAAAGGCCCAACAAATCTCAAGCAATTTATTTTATTATTTATTTTTTTTCCTTTTTACAAAGGAATCTCTGTCATTCTCAGATGGAAGTTGAATAAACAACTGTGGTTCCTCAAATTCATCCACTCCATATAATACCTTAATTCTCATGTGATTTTATAATTTTGCCGTGATACATTTTTTCACTAGATCATATAATCGGGTGAGAATCTAAATATGAATCTTATATTGAGAGTATTCACCTTTAAAAGAACAATAATATGAGATAAAGACCATCTTAATTTGTCCCAGAATTTTAAGTACAATTGTGAGAAATAACCTTTCACCGAAATATGTTTTTCTTTTTTAAAGAAAATTAATTTACACACTTGGCCAAATTTGTGGGATTGTAAATGAAGGCGGGTCCGGAGCATGAGATTGTTGGGAATTTCTTTTGTTGGCCTTTTATTGTTAAAAAGTAAGGAAAAAGAAGAAAATGTGACCATACTCTTACTACGTCGTATTGGTGCACGCCGGCAAAATGCTGTGTTTGCATGCATCGCAGAGGATTTGTGCCCGCGGTCAGAGCACGCAAAAGCTTGTCATGAGTCATGACTCGTGAGTTATATAATTCCCTAATATTGGAGTTGGAAAATAGGTACAATTGTGAAATTTGGGTGCATTTAAGTTTTCTCAATTTTACCGATATCTATGTCTTGAATTGAGGTTCTTTTGTAATTTCTCTTTTATGATAACTGATATTCATTGATTATAAATATCATATTTATTATTTATTTTTATATATTTAGTATTTCTGAGTTAGGTTTACACAGCAAGATGGAATTGGATATACTTTTCATTGTGGGGTCGGGTAATTGATATCCCATTAATTTATGAAAACACCCCTAAAATTTAATTCTTCAATTATCTTTGATCCTAAACACACACAAAGACACCTTCAATGGTTGCCGCCCGAATTGACTTGTCATGGCGATTGTCCCAAATTCAAAAACCCCCACCTTTCATAGCCGCTATCCCCACAACAAAAAAATCCTTCACCTTTCAAGGTTGTATCCCAAGGTTTCCTCATTAGACTTTGACTATTAATGATTTGTGGCTCCTTCCCTATGATCCAACAAAGTAATAAAATTCTTTTTGAGAAGATTTGTGGGCAACCTTCCTTAAAATCCAACAAAAGTAAAAATGACTTCATTGATCCTGTATTTATTACGTGATTAGGATAATTGAATTAGACCGACTGTTTTAATCGATTGTATTGGGAATATGCCCCAGGAAAAAATATTACCATTTTTTCTGTCTTCCAAATAAATAATAAATAAAACGCCTCTTAAAATACATGATTTTTGATAGATAATGTTTTACTAACATTTTTTGGGCAAAAGATTTCTGTCCATATCAGCATTTCGTATAGAGGATCGGATAAGCTATTTGCGCAACATAAAAGTTGATTTGGGGTTTCGAAAGGATATTGGCGTCGGTTCAAGTTGAAATTTTGCATGGTAACTAAAAAAATATGAGACGAACCAAACAGAATCGGTGGCAGCTAGAAGGAGAATCGAAAATTGGTTATTTAAAAAAAATGAGACTAATCCAATAGAACTTACGACGGCTATAAAGGAGCATCGAAAGTTAGTAAATAAATATAAAACAATGTTATTAGGGTTAGGATCTCGGGGGTATTATCGGCGGCAGATAGGCCTAAAATTTTCCATGATTGTTCAGAGATATGAAAAAAACCCAACAAAATTGACGGCGACAGTTGGATTCCTCTTATTTTCCTGAGCCACCACTCAAAATTCTAGTTCGAACCGATGTCGATAACTCATCCAAAACTTCAAGATCATTTTTTCTATAATGCAAACAGCTTTTCGATAATTTCTTTGTCAGAAAACTGCTATGAGGAGACAACCTATAAGAAATAGTGTATTTTAAAATTCATTTAACACACACACACATGTATATATATGTGTGTGTTGGAAACATAAAATGTAATAGATTGGTAGGGGAAAAACATACTTTCAAAATATGATCTGGATTTAACATAGAATTCTGTTAATTTATTCTTTTGCCAAATTACTTCAATGACAAATTTTTACTTAATCCAGTCATTTGGTATATTGTATTTATATTGGGAACTTTTATAACAGTCACGATGGCACGACACTTCTGATTCTACTAATTAATAAATAGTATATTTTAAAAAATCATAATATATAAATATATACGTAAAATGTCAAACATTAATTTAAATTATCATACATGAGCATTTCAAAGTTTTCCAAACAAGTTACTTATATTTAAGTCCCATGACATTCAATTCATTTAATCAACGAAGCGTTCGTGTACAATTAATTAGGAATCAAAATGCCCTAATTTCTCTCTCCTAAGCCTAATCTAAAGACCAAAGACCATCTTCGTTCTTCTTCTCCACTGTAATTGTTCATCAAAAAAGTAAAAGGTCTTGAAATTCATCAGCTTTCTTCCATTCTTTGTCAATCTCATATTCATCATACTATCAAACCCAGCATAATCCCACACCACCGAGCCCAATGGACATAAACACCCCATTCGATTCAAATAATAAGATAGAGGGAATGGCGGTGGCGCAGCCGTGAGCGCGCGCCCAGCGCCGCCGCGTTGCAGTCAACCCTCCGTTGAGCCGACCAGAAACCACTAAACCCAAACGCCGAGCCCGAGCTAGAACCCAAATCCCGTGACTTACCAGATCGGGCCCAAGTCAACTCGCCAGAGTACAGCCGCTCACACCGTATCCACTGCCGATGCGTGGTGCGTGTGTGGGGGAGAGGTTGAAGGAGACGATAATGGGAATGAGTTTTTGTCCTATTCTCTTTGTTCCATTTGCAGACCATATCTGGGGTTTTGGTTGATATTACAATTTTAACCTCCACTTTTCAACCCATTATTTAATTAGCAGCTCCTTTTAGTTTATCTCAAGGTTTTTCTTATCATATTTTTATAAAATTGTTTTCTAAACATTTTTAACCTCAGATTCCCACTCACTCATGTTTCGGTAAGGATTGGGTTTGTAATTTACTTATAACAAATCTCATTTTAATCTCGCTTTTAACTATTTCACGTATATTAATAATAATTAAGAATTGTATTTAATGTCTTTGTAATATATATATATATATATATATATATATATATATGTATGTATAATATTTAATTTTTATTGATAATGCAAAACTGACATTTAGTTACGGAGAAATGAATACTAGAATGAGATAAATTATTAATTTTCTAAAATACAGGACCAAAGGAGTACACAATATTAAGCATGCAATATGTAACAGAGAAATAAAAAATATAATATTTTCTCCTTTTTTTAAAAATTAAGTGTTGTTAAAGAACTACTAAAAATTATGTAAGTTGAATACTATACCTTCGTATATCCCTTAAATATGTTTAGATATCTTTTTCAAAAGTATCCTATGTCATTCTTTAATACGATTAAGAATCAAAAGAACACAAGTATTATAGGTCCGTCCATCCCATAAAGTTGACTATGCATGGGAATTGAAGCACTTTGGAAGCTTGCTTCAAATCAACAAGAGGAATATTTTAATTATAATTTGTGATTAATGGGGTATATTTAAATTAAATGAGATAACACTTATCTAATCCTACCATAATGAAAATCTACGTTTCCTCAAATGTATAATATATGAATTATCCAAAAAAGAAAAACCAATATCTACATAAAATTAGTTGTATTCAAATTATTATATACTCCTTTAGTTGTAAAATCAGTGTTGTTTTGTCTATTTTAAAATTTTTTTTTATTAAACATTCTCTCCCATTCAAAAATATAAGTTGTTTTGGCTCTTCAAGAATAATTCAAAATATAAGTCATTTTGTGTATTGAAGACAAAAAAGTGAAGGTTTTCACATTTATTCTTATTCTTTTTAGATGTAGTTTACATTTTTATTATCTCCATCCTAATAAATCTATCGAATTTTAACTT